>PVLA01004730.1:0-167380 GCA_004027455.1 Hydrochoerus hydrochaeris
CAATGGTATTTTGATTGGGATTGCATGAAATCTCTATAACAGTTTTGGGAGTATGGCCATTTTCACAATGTTGGTTCTTTCTAGCCAAGAGCAAGGACTATCCTTTCATTTTCTAATACCCTTTTCAATCTCCTTTTTCAGCATAGTATAATTTTCAGCATATAGCTCTTTTACATTTTTAGTTAGGTTGATTCCTAAGTATTTCATTGTTTTAGGTGTTATTGTAAAGGGTGATATTTCCATAATTTCTCTCTCAGTGAGTTTTTTTTGTTTGTGTACAGGAATGCTATTGACTTTTGAGCATTGACTTTGTATCCAGATACACCACTGAACTTGTTTATTACCCCTAGTAGTCTTTTAATGCAGTTTGTTGGGTTTTCTATATAGAGTATCATGTCATCTGCAAATAGTGATAATTTAACTTCTTCCTTTCCTATCTTTACTCCTTTTATTTGTCTCTCTTGTCTGATTGCCCTGGCTAGTGTTTCCAGAACTATATTGAAAAGGAGTGGTAATAGTGGACATCCATGTCTTGCTCTTGATTTTAACATGAAAGCTTTCAGTTTTTGTCCATTTAGTTGGCTGTTGGTTTGTCATAGATGGCCTTTATAAGGTTGAGGTAGACACCGTGTATTCTGAGTTTCTGAAGGGCTTTTATCATGAACATGTGCTGGACTTTATCAAAAGCTTTTTCTGCATCTGTTGAGATGACCATATGGTTTTTGTTTTTGCCTCTATTGATGGCATTTATTGATTTGCATGTATTAAACCATCCCTGCATTCCTGGAATGAACCCCACTTGATCATGATGTATAATGTTCTTGATGGTTTGCTGCATTCTTTTGCCAGTATTTTGTGGAGAATCTTTGCATCAATGTTCATTAGTGAGATTGGCCTATAGTTCTCCTTTTTGGTTGGGTCTTTCTTTGGTTTTGGGTATCAGAGCAATTCTTGCCTCCAGGAATGATTTACAGGTTTTGCAACTCCTTTTTCCATTAATTTCCAATATCAGTGCACTCTGATCAGATATTAGTCATGGGATAATTTCAATCCCTTTGCATTTACTTAAGAATATTTTAAGAGTTAATATATGGTCTATTTTGGAGAATGTCTCATATGCAGCTGAGAAGAATGTATTCTGATGTGGTTGGGTGGAACACTCTGTAAACATCTACTAAGTCCAATTGCTCACAGGTATGATTCAGTTCTGTTATTTCTTTGCTTTTTGTCTAGTTTATCTACCTCTTTGTGACAATGGGTTGTTAAGATCCCCTGTTATAATTGTGTTCTTGTGTATTTGGTTTTTCATGTCCATTAGTATCTGTCTTATATAGTTGGGTGCTCCTGTATTTGGTGCATACACATTTATAATTCTTAGTTCTTCCTCTTGAATTTTTCCACTAACAAGTATGTAGTTTTCTCTTTAATCATTTTATCTCTTTTAATCATTTTAGGTTTGAAGTTCATGTTGTCTGCAAATACAGCAGTTACCCCTGCTTTTTTCTGAGTATGTGTTGCATGGACTACTGTTTTCCATCCTTTAACTTTTAATCTATGAGTTTCCTTAGGGTCAGATGTGTTTCTTGTATACAGCATATTTTGGGATCATGTTTCTTGATTCATTCTGTCAATCTATTTCTTTTGACAGGTGAATTGAGACCACTTACATTTATAGATATCATTGATATGTACTGACTTGACTTTGCAATGTTATGTTCCAGTTGTTTGCTTTCTGCTTTTCCATTTATTTAATTGCTTATCCTACCTGGTGGCTTCTTTCTGTTGTTGTTTTGGGGATTGTAGTCATTTTTATCTCTGTTTAGTTTGTCTTTCAGTACTCTTTCTAGGGTTGGTTTGGTGGATGTGATTTTTTTCAATTGTTCTTTGTCATGGAAGTATCTTTTTTCTCCATTAAATTTGAATGAAAGTTTTGCTGGTTACATCAGTCTGGGTTGAAAGTTTGTTTTCTTTCAGGGCTTGAATTACCTCACTCCAAGCTCATCTTAAGTTGAAAGTTTGTGCTGCAAAGTCTGCCATGATTCTGGTGGGCTTTCCTTAATAGGTGAGTTGTATCTTTTCTCTAACAGCTTTTAGTATTCTGTTTTTATGTTGTATGTCTGTGATTCTAATTATCATATGTCTGGGTGTAGATTTATGTTGGTTGTGACTGTTTTTCTGTATGCCTCACTTATCTGTATATCAGATTTTTCCCCATGGTTGCTAAATTTCCTGCTATTATTTCTGTCAATAGTTTATTTATGTCATTCGTGTTGACTCTTGCATCTTCATTGATGTCTATTAGTTTTATATTGTTTCTCTTGGCATCATCCTGAAGCTGCTGTATTGTCATTTCGTGTTTTTAAAAATCCTACTGTTTCATGATCACTGACTGTGATCCTGTCCTCAGAGTCTGAATTTCTTTCCTCAGCTTCATTTAGGCAGTTTTCAATGCTTTCAATAAAATTTTTTGTTTCTTGGATATCTCTTTGAGTTTGTTTCATAGATTCTGCTTGTTTTCTATATTGTTCATTCAAGGTTTCAATCAATTTCCCATGTTCCTGAATTTTTTTAAATCTGTTTCTTCTCTGGCTATGCTGATCAACTCTTTTACTAAGGTTGTTATTTCTGTCTTTACATGGGAAACTATTTGTAATTTGATTTCCTCTATTGCCTCCTGAATTTATTTCTTTATTTCATTTGCTATCTTTTTGGAGATTTCTGGGTATGACTTTGAAAGTCCTCTCAGAGTTACCTGTACTTGCTCCTGATGGGCTAGATGTTTGATATTGCATTTTGCCTTTTCATTTTGTCATTTTCACCCTTTGGGCAATTATTTGGTCATTCAATTCCAATAGTCTCAACTGTTGGTATTGTGGATCTTAGGGTCCTATTGTGTGGTTGGTGTTTATCTGATTGCTGAGTACCACAATGAACAGGAGGGCCAGTCACCTGAATTCCTCCTGCAGGGCCTGTTGGGTGAGTCCTATATTCTGCCTGGGCTGATAAACCTAGGAGTATTGATTTAGGTCAACTCTTAGTTCATGCTGTTACTTTGTCTTCAGGTTATTCCAGGTCACAAAATCTCCCTGTCTGTAGTGCTTGTGTCAGCTGAGGCCCTATTGTGTGCCTACTGTGTGTCTGTATGTCTCATAATCCCTTTTGATTTTCTCCAAGTTGAGGGAGGCCTTATTGGCACACTCCTCACCTGCCTGATGTTCTCTGTGTAGAAGAGGGAGTCACCCACACTCTTGCCAGACTTGCCAAGGTCTTACTGTTAGTTGGAGGGAGCTTTACTACTGCCCCTATTTACTCACTGCAGACCTCTATTTTTGGGGCATACTCACCACACTGACTGGAGCCTGTTGAGGTTTTCTGTTTGGATGAGGTAATAACTGAATCCCCCATCAAGCTAGCATGGTTAGTCTGCTGTAGTCCAAGGTTCTGGGAGAATGAGTGGGAGCCAGTGATCAACAGCAGTATTAGGTCTAGGAGATGGGGCAGTCCCTGAGAGGTGGGCTAGTGTCATTGGTCTGGGCATCACAGTGTGCTAGGGAAGCATGAGGCATGGTAGCATAAGTGGTCCTGGGCTGAGGGGTGGGCTGGAGGCATTGGTCCAGGTGACCATGGGGCACTCAGGAAGTGTGTGGCATGATGGTATAGCAGTTCAAGTGAGAGTGTCTAATTTTAAATGAGTTGAATCCCCACAATTCATACATAAATTGATTCCATTTAATCCTCATTTTCCAATAAAAATTAGGTTAGTCTGCCTCTAACCCCAGCCCCCAAAATCCTGATCACTCAGGAATATACTTCAAACATATTACCCAATAAAAATGGGTCACAGTTTCATGAATGCCAACCCCCTTGCAATTCCAGTAGACTTCCTTCCTCCCCATACTTTCCTATAAAGGATGTGTTGAGTGTTTCAATATGAAGTTTCCAGAAGGTCTTTGTGGCAGAAGAAAAGTTCAGCTGACATGATTAGCCTTTTTCTGAACACAGGTTTCCAGGAGTGCCCATGTTCCCACCAGAATCTCATTTACACTGACTATTTCCTTCACCCAATCCAGAAAACAAGACCTCTTCCTACCTATTGTCTCTCAAATTCCTAAAATGATCATAACAGAACATTGCTTGTGTTGACTGGTCCCTTAACAAAGCTGGGATGGTCAGATCCTCCTTCCCAGAACTGCTTAAAGGTTGAATATGGCTGGACTGGCAAGTGGACAAGCCATATCCTAACAAGCAAAGAGAATAGAGAGAGAGTGTTTACAAAAAAATGGAAAGTAAGGCAAACAAGCAAAGGAAGAGTAGAGAGGAAAGATGGAAGACCTTAATGACTTTCTCTACAAATGTTAGATAATTGAGGACTAGATGAATTCAGGTCTCCAAATATGTGGCTATGCCTCAATACTTTATTACTAACTTTCTAGGTGACAAGAAATAGCTCAAGCTGGTTTCTGTTATTTCAAATAATTCAAGCAATAAAATTACATAACCACTGTAACTGAGCCAGGGATTTTTGCCTCAGTGATTACCTTCTAGCTCTGTTTGGAAATATTATTGGAGCTTCCTCTTAAGTAGTGTGAGTAATGGGCAGAAAGCATCATCATACTGTGAATTGCCTAATCCTGTGAAGTCATTAAAGGATCTCATGTGTGTCAGTGCTACTGTACAGAGATGATAATTTGACACTGTAGCTGACTCCAACTAATATATCCAAGCCCACTATGAACCTGCTAAAATATGCTGATGAATCTTAATATCATTGGTACTCAACCATGTAGAATGGTTCTACATGGTTCTAATAATCAGCCTTTTGTGAGTTATTATTAGAATTTATATTATTTTGCTCTTATTTCAAAGATGTTTGGTAAGTAAGAAACTTATTGCTTACATTTTAAAAAATCTTATGCTTGAGTATTTGTTTTGATAATAGCTGGAAAAATCTAAAAGGAATATTATTGCCATAGTATAAATTTTCAGTGGCTAGATATTTGTTTTTAAATACAACTCCTCATGGTGGGCATTCACCATACAATGCATTTAAAATGTAAATCTTAGGAGCTAAAGATGGCCAATCAGTGAGGAACAAAATACAAAGCCTCCCAGGAGTAACAACTCATTTGCCAGAATCAAACACCCTGGAGAGATCCAAACAGAGGAGATGGATCCTCTTGACACAGGAAGAAATTAAAACATAAAAAATCTCATCAAACATGTTGGGACTAAAATTGGAACAGCTAAAATTATGGGACACAGCGTTTTTGCTGCAACTCACCAAGTTTGCACCAGCCTGAATTTGTGCCAGCTTGAATCTGCACTGGCCAGCAGAGCCACCCAAACTTGTTCCCACTGCCACTCACAGGAGCCACAGCAGCACTGAAGTTGGGGGTTGGTGAGCCCAACAGAGAGCAGAGCCAGTGAAAGGACCTTCATTAATCCACGGTTAGTGCTGGGAATGAGACCCCCACCATGGGAAGGTTGTGACCAAATGGGTGACATGTTGGAATCAGGCAGGAGGAGCCTGAACTGGGAGTGACACTAACTTCAATTGGTTGCTCCCTCCCCAGGGCAGATTTGTGGGATTTGCTTGGACTGGGTCATGCCCCTGGCCAGCACCCAATGAGCCATCACAAATCAATTCCCTGCACCTAGCACACACTAACTTGGTCAAGGCCCTTGAAGTTTGGCTGGCCAGGTGGGGAAGGGCCAGCATACGCAGCACCTGCTTGCATCTTAGTGACAAGAGCAGGCAGGAGAGGGCAGAGGTCCCTTGCCAGTGTGCTTTGGAGGAACCGTGGCCAACAGGGAAGGGGGCTGGGACCTCCACTGTATACCTGTGTGGAGGAGCCCAGGACCATGACAGGAAAGAGATGCAAGAGGAGGCCCCCAGCACAGAATCCTGAGAGCACTGACCCAGGAGAGGGAAAAACAAGGGAGACTGAGGGCAGCAAGCACACAATATCAGACATGGCTTCAATGGACATTAAGAGATATCTTTGGGACCTTGTAGATGAACTCAAAACTGATATTAAATCAAGTAAAGCAAGACATGAGTAGAGTAATAAAATATATGCTAAGCATCTCTCAGGAAGACATAGATGGAAGAAGGGAGGAAAACAAAAAAGGAGAGAAACATTTGATAAAGAATATAAAGAAAATATAGAATACATGAAGTAGATTCAATGAGACTACCAGGAAATTTAAAACTCCATTGAAAGCTGGCAAAACTCCTTAAAAGAAACTAAGGATAGACTATCAAAACTTGAAGACAAGTGATCATGAAAGGAAAGAGCTCTTAAAAATAACAAGGAAACAGGCAGTAATAATACAAAGGCTAGAAGACAAGCAGAGAATCTACAATTTAAGAAGAAGAAATGTGAACGAAGAAGTAGGAATATATACAGGTGAATTACAAAGGCTATTCATGGAAATAATTAAGGAAAACTTCCCAAGCATGGGAAAAGAAAATGACATTCATTTATGTGAGGCCTACTGAACTCCAGCTACCTACAACCAAAACAGAGCTACACCCAGACATATAATAATTAAGATATCAGAAATTCAATCTAAAAACAGAATATAAAAGCTGTCAGAGAAAAGAAACAGATTACCTATAAAGGTAAGCCCATCTAGATCATGGCAGACTTCTCAACACAGACCATCAGATCAAGAAGAGCTTGGAGCAAAGTATTCCAAGCCCTGAAAGAAAATAACCTCCAGCCCAGATTGATGTGCCCAGCAAAACTGTCAGTAGAAATTAATGGAGAAACAAGATGCTTCCATGACAAAGAGGAACTGGGGTAGTTTATTACCACCAATCCAACCCTACAGAGAATACTGAAGGACATTCTAGAGAGAGAAAAAAATACCAGGATCTTAGCAACAGTGGCAGAAAGGCCTCAATGAGCAGGGCAGGCAATAGAATGAAGGAGAAAAGTAGACAAACAAAGGCAGGAAAATAGCGTAGCAGAAATGAGGCAGAGAAGGATGGCTAAAATTTCTAACATTGATGGTCTTGATACACTATATTAATAGTGCACCAGGATTTAAAACCCACATTACTCACACCACTCTGCTTAGATGTATTCTATTCTATTCCAGTCATTATACCTGTACTAGATTGGAGGGCACAAACAGTAATCCTGAAAATAACAGGGTATAGAATTGTAATCATCCTTAATTTCTATTAACTTAATCTAAAGCTCTGTATAACCTACACTGTTTTACCATGACTGATTGTAATTGAATCTGGTTTGTTATATCACTGTTTTGTATTGATAGATTTTATTCAAACTGTTATGATTGATAGTATCAAGTCTGAGAGTATAGGCAACTGCACTTAAGATGACAAGATTCACTAGAATATCCACTATGGTTTGATTATTACCTGGCTTTGAAGTTTTATACTGTCTACAAAGTTTTATTTTTGATAATATTGTTATATACTGCTATATTCAATTATATTGCTATATTCAATTATGCCTGATGATATAAACAATTCTATTGAAGATAATAAGAAACAATACAGTAATCATTGTAGATCACCTTGTACTGTGGTTTTATATGACTTTTTGGTTTCATGTTTTTATAGGAATTTGTTTTGTCTTGCTATGTTTTGTTTTTTCCTCTAATACAGAAAGGATAGAAATACATGTAGAGACTCACTGTTTACATTCTCACTGTCTGAATATCTACTTTGTATGCTTTAATTTTGTGAGTTGAACAACAATTTCTAAAAGGACAATACATAATTTATCAACTAATGATTTCTTATTGTTTATCTTTTTTTGGGAATTCTGTATTATCTCTACCCATTACATGCTTTTTTTCTCCTTAAATAAAAAAAAGAAAAGGGGAAAAAAGAAAATGTAAATCTCAGAACAAAGATTTTTTTTCTTGTTGAACAAAATTTTAACTATTTATGTATTTTATTTGAAAAAAATTCTTTGTTTCCTACTTTCTATTACCATATGAAGCTAATTATTGCAAAATTGTATTCTTAATATCGATAACCATATTTAACATAGTAATTTATCCATGAAAATTAGAATTTTTGTACCAGTACTTTACATCTTTCAAAGTACTTATGCTTTTTGATAAAAGTTACAGTCAACCTAACAGGAATCACTAATACAAAGAATAGGAAAGAGAAATGACTTATAATGTGTAGATTTCAGTGATTATAGAATTTTTTGGTCAAAGATCTACTTGTCTTAATAAGAGTTGTAAAATGAAGACGTGAGTTGGATCCTCAGTATCAAAAAAAAAGAGTTGTAAACTAAAATGTTAATGCATTGTATTACACTACTAGCTCTTCAAAGTAAGTCCTAGATAGTATAGTTTCAAGAATTTTTAATTAAAAGTGTGCAATATGATTCACAAAACGCAAACAGTGCCTTGTGAGCCGGTACACCTAGTGTACTATGGACTGCATTCTAGTCTCCTCGTGGCTGAGAGAAGAGTCTAGACTTGAGTGGCAGGAAGTAAAACTGAAGTGAATTTAAGGTCTGAGTATTGTACAGTCATAAGCTAATAACCCAAAAGAAATCTGGGCTTTCACATGAAAAGCAGGGAAAATAGCACAAAGCAAAAATTACTACTCCACATTTAGCAAAATTTACAAGACAGGGTTTAGTGAATCCCTTTAGACAGAGGAAGGAAGTGGAATGACCAAGTTCACGGCAAAGGTCTGAAGGTCTAAAAGTTGTTCTGTTCCCCTCTTTTCCCATGAACCAATGGGCCTGAATACTCTGATGCAGAATTCTCTACCCGTCACAAAGAGTTTTAAAAAACAGTAAACTTAAGTTTCACCCATGACCAATTTAATCTGAATCTCTGAGGGTAAAATGCAGAGATAGCATCGAAAACTATCAAGTAAATGGTGCAATTGAAGGAATTACCCGACTGAGGGGCATACTGCAGTGAAATGTGTGTTTTTACATTGAAGCCCCTACATTCAAACCTGACTGGAGGACTGAGCACTGGAACTACACAGTCCTGGAGGGTGTGTGGTTGCCAGGAGTCACACTGAGAGAGCGCTAGTGAGGCAGGAAGCCAGTTCAAAAAACAGGCCCAGCATCCTATAGCAAAGAATAAAACTCGTACATATTTGATATCCACAAGAACACACAGCCTAAAATGAGTTATCTCAAGGCAATTATGACTTTATACCCTTTACCAGTGTCCTCAAACAATGAAAGACATACCAAATTCATTTCACCTTTATTCTATGAACTGACACAAAGAACACATTTCCTTTTGACTAAAATTCATCAAACACATCTTAATTTATAAAACTTGCTGTTAATACAGATATTTAGAAGGTCATGTACAGAAAAACAAAAACAGGAAAAAATATTCTTAAACTTATGGTTCTTGTAATATTTTCTAGTCTGAAAAGCCACATGTTTTTGTATGTTTCCAAATATATTTTCCACCTAAACTGTGCACTGGACAAGCAAATTGAGGTGTCATCACCATATGTCTGAGAGCCAGAAAGGTGCTGCCAGCCTTGCCCTGAGGAGATAAGAGACCTCTTGGAATGTACCCATCATTAAAACAGTGCTGGAGGGAGTTTACCTCCTCCTCATATTTTAATTACTGTTTTATTCACCTTATTTATGTTATCCTTATGGAAGTCAACCCCAAAGCCATTTGCTGCCAATTATTTTTCATGTTAAAATATATTTGTGTTTCTACCAAAACAATAACATGCTTTTTTAAAATTCATCATATTCACTAGCGTTACAGTGAAATGAATCCTTTTATACCACTGGTGCTATGGGACAAGATAAGCATGCCTCGCGAGCTAATATTTTATCCTGACTCAGCATAATAATTATCAGGTTATTAGTGAATTCTGTGCTGACTAGCATAAGTTAGCATAAAAATCAATTTTGGTGCAAGAACCAAATTTTTTCATCTAATTTTAGTAAATTTATGCAGATCTACTGCAACTCTTTTGTGCCATAGGGAGCTGGGACACCTGAAGCAAAGAAAGGATGTTCTTGCTGCATTTCTTTATCAGTCTGGAAACAATAAAAGTTTACTGTGTGATGTTCTTGTGTTAAATGTACCCTAAGAAGGACAATGCTGTCAAACCAGAGGTAGAGAATGGGGCAGCTAATCACTGGGTAGGGTGGAAACGATGCCACAGTAAAGATGGGGACCCTAAATGTACACAGAAGCCATGGAAGGGCTCCTTGAAACACGAGGGACAGCATTCATGCTCTTATAAAACTCCCTGAAGACAGAGATCAAATCTCACTAGTTCTTGATATGCAGCATATTTTTTTTTCATATTCTAAAGCCTCAGACCAATAAAAAAAAATGTGTCTTCCTTATGCAAACTTCCACCTTTTCTGTTCTCTTTACTTGCAATTTAAACAATTCCATTTTAATTTACTCATGGTTAATATTTCATTGCTTAATGTTGTAAAGTTCCAGAACACAGAAATTATATATTACTGATTTTCTATTTTGTATAGTTCCTAATACTCAATATATTTACTTCTACTCATTATTTGCTGTGTACTATTATTGTCAGAGTAGTGTAAAAAAATCACTTAATTACACTCAATTCATCATCAGTTGGAGAAAATGACTAAAGTTCTGCTGGCATATACAAGTAAGAACCATGTTTCATATGGAAAATGAAATCATTTTTAACATGTACATGGTTAAGTAATATATTTGAATGAGTAATATATCTCTTAAGTAACATAATTTTTACTTTTCAAAAAATTTATAAAATAAAAGAAAAAGTAAAGTTTGAGAAGTAATGACTGCAATAACAAATGACCATTATTTGGAATCACACATTCTAAGTCACATTTGGAGCAAGACTGCATCCATACCTAAATGACTGGCCATACCTAAAAGACTGGCCATGGACTACAGTAACAGTAACTCACATTTGAAACTTTAGAACTAAATATTTCAGTGTATAGCTTGTTGTCTGTTTTTTTTAAACAATTATTTCATTGTTCTGCTAAAGTGGTGTGCACAAACTCTAAGAACAGCTAATAAGTGACTAAATATCTTATTCCTCTCATGTACCTTTCATTTGTTTACAAAGTTATGTAGAATAGGCTTCTGGGGAAATGGCATATTATTGTGTATTAGTAGTAACTAATATTGCTGAGTTATATGAAGTTATCAAGTGACATTTCCTTGAATCTACTGAAGAAAAACGTTCTCATTAGGAACTAAAAGAAATGACATTTTTATAAGAAGTGAAATTACACAAAACCAAAGGATATTTGAAAATTTTTAGGTTCTTTCATTATAGCAAATGAAAGTATTTGTTGTAAAAAACATATATAATGCACAATGAAAGAAACTGTTCAAATTGTCATGAGTATTTTTGTATATTAAGAGAAAATTACAATACCCTGAAAAAAGAAATAGAAGAGGACCTCAGAAAATGGAAAGACATCCCTTGTTCATGGATAGGAAGAATAGATATTGTGAAAATGGCCATTCTCCTAAAATTGTTATACAGATTCAATGCAATCCCAATGAAAATACCACTAACATACCTCATAGATCTAGAGAAATCACTCCTAAAATTCATCTGGAACCAGAAGAGACCTAGAATAGCAAAGGTAATTCTAAGCAGTAAAGCCAAGGCAGGAGGCACCACAATCCCTGACTTGAAGTTTTACTACAAAGCTACCATAATAAAATAAACATGGTATTGGAATAAAAACAGATCTGAAGATCAATGGAATAGACTAGAAGATACAACTACGAACACACTGAACCACCTTATCTTTGATAATGGGGCCAAACATGTTCACTGGAAGAACGGTAGCCTCTTTGATAAATGTTGCTGGAAAAACTGGCTCTCCATATGCCAAAAACTAAAATTAGACACATGCCTATCACCATGTACTAAACTAAAACCTAAATGGATCAAAGATCTAAATATTAAAACAGAAACACTAAATCTGTTGCAAGACAAAGTAGTTAAAAACCTTGAAGACATAGGGGTTGGTAGAGAATTCATGAACAAGAACCAAACCACATGGGAAATACTTCCCAGAATCAATAACTGGGATCATGTCTCATTAAAGAGTTTCTGCATGTCCAAAGAAATCTCCAGCAGAGTGAAAAGAAAACCCACAAACTGGGAAACAATCTTAGTTAATTGTCCCTCAGACAAAGGACTTCTGTCTAGAACTTATAAAGAATTAAAAAAAATCAGATCCCTGAAATTCAAAAACCCAATCCAAAAATGGGTATCCAAGATGAATACAATTCTCAGATGAAGAAATATGAATGGCAAATAAGTACATGAAAAAATGTTCATCATCATTGGTCTTAGAGAAATGCAAATTAAAACCACACTGAGATTCCATCTCACTCCAGAAAGAATGGCCAGGATCAACAAAACTACCAAGAACAAATGCTGGAGAGGCTGTGGGGAAAAAAGGAACTCTTCTGCACTGTTGGTGGGAGAGTAGACTGGTGCAACCACTTTGGAGGTCAGTCTGGAGATTCCTCAAAAAGCTGGGGTTGGAAGTCCCATTTGACCTAGCTATTCCACTCTTAGGCATATTCCCAGAAGAACTGAAAACATCTTACTACAGTGATATATGTGCACCTATGTTTATAGTGGCACAATTTGTAATAGACAGATCTTGGAAACAACCTAAGTGCCCATTGACTGAGGAATGGATAAAAAAATTTGTGGTACTTTCATACAATGGAGTACTACTCAGCTATAAAGAATGATAACATTGAGATAATTACAAATAAATGGATGCAACTTGAATCCATACTCATAAGTGAAATAAATCAAACTTATATATAAATACCATATAGTCCCCCTTGTATAAGAAATGGTAAGAGCACATAACATTTTGGTTCACCATTATATTGCTTTGAAGTCTTATGTTTTCATTCATTGTTTGGAATGGTTTTATTCTGTTTTGTTTGATCTTATTATATGTGATGGTATGAATAGTTACTTTGAAAAAAAAACAATATGGCAGCCATTGTTGATTTAATATCATATTGCTCTGAAGTCCTACCATGCTTTTGTTTTTCTATTACCATTGGTTCTATCATGTTGTGTTATCAATGTTATTGGATTTTAATATGTATGATAGTATAAACAAATTTTTATGGAAAGTGAGATACTTGTAATACTTTCATTCTCTTGAGTGGTTTTATTCTATTTTGATATGTTTGACATTATTGTGTGTAAAGCTAAGCTCAACTATTTCAAAGAAAGAGACATTATGTTAATGTCCAATTGTCTTGTTGTGAAGTGCTGTGTTGCTTACATTGTTCTGTTCTGATCTGCTTAGATCTGTCCCCTTTTGTTTTATTCTCTTTAAAATAAAACAAGAGAGAAAACTCTTTTCAGAGAATACTTGTCATCTTTAGTTTTACTCATACTGAAGCTGTTACCAATTTATTCATGACAAGACTAAAACAAAATGATTGCAATGTTTAAAAAAATGAAATCAGTTATGTTCAAACATGAGCCACAATGAGAATTCATTTCCAACTTGGTTCTAGTTAAAGTGTGGACCTTGAAAAACAGGTTAGGCAGTTAGTTAACTTTTAGAGTGGCATAATGTTATTAAGTTGCATACATGGGCTGGGCACTGGACTAGAAAATCTAAACTAATTATTCATTGTATTTTAAGTGTCTTTCAAGCACATCAAATTATTTATCCCTAGTTTACAATACTGTTATTCATTACATAATAATAATATTTAGTTATAATATTTACATATTTTGAAACTAGTTATCAAACACTTTATAGAGAATAAAGTACTTAAATGTGCAAGAAATGGTGCATCTTTAGGAATACACTGAAGTTTCCTCAGAAAAACCTGTTGCAGACCAATATTTATGGAGAAGAAATGTGGAAAAACTGTAAAAAATCCAAATTTTTGGTTTGGAAGGCACTAAATGATTTTAAAGGTTATGGATTAAGAGGTTATGAAGATAGAGTGAAAGGTAGTTAAACTGACTAAACTCAATATTTATTACTGTTTTTTTCCTAAAGCATTTGCAAGTTTAGAAGCAATGTGCATCAAGTTAAGAAATGCAACAGAGCTTTGCATGAAATTGAGGCACCTGAAACTGTGATACAGGAACATCAATAAAAATGAATTCTGAAAAACATCCTCATTGAGAACTACATGTTGAAATCAAATCCACTTAGCTGACAAAATCTTTTGCCAAGTATATTCACATTGTACTTACTTGTATGTATGTATGTATATGCACACATGAAAATACTTATTTCAACAGGGAAACCAAAAATAAACCAAGTTTCACTAAGACTGAATTACAACTAATGAATGTCCATCCCTGATTGAATTACAATGTATGACCAAAAAGTACAGCAAATTTTTAATTTTTAAAATATTATCACAATAAAAGACACATTGTCATTAATCTCCTTCAAATTTCTGGCCCTTTTTTGAGTACATTTATCCCACCATTCTTGCCACTTTCTAAAGGAGTTTTGAAAGACCTCTTTCCTGAGTATCATAGTTGCACTATAATAGCTGCCTCACTGTCCTGAACTGACTCAAAACATTTATCTTTGATGATCATTTTTATTTCAGGGACGATCCTGAAATGGCATGTTGCCAGACATGGTGAATAAAATGAATGAGGTCACATGGTAATGTTTTTACAAGAATGCCTTTCTGTGGATGGCATGATGTAGTGGCAGTCATCTTTTTCACTGCACCTCATAGTGACACAGAACAGGACTTCCAGAACTGTTTCAGGAACAGAACTGTGGCAGTAACAGTGGGACAAACGTGTTCATTGGCGTATATTTTGAGGGAGATTAATGGTGTGATGTGTTTTTTTAACTGTGATTTAAAAATTTAAACATTCACTGTACATTTCATTCACACAATAAACTAAGATAATATTTTCCCTCCTCTACTTTAGGCAAAAGTGTATCTTCTCATGAAACAGTACTACAGGCTCAAATTACTCCTGTAATATTTTATCTATAATGGACAATGTCCCATTAAACAATTTATTAGGATACTAAGAAAAAGGACCAACTGTGTCAAATCAAGCAAAAGATGACAAAACAAACCTATGCCAGAAATAGACAAAATAAATATGTATATACCATTACAAAAATAATAATTCATAAAATATCAGGAGAGATCTGAGAAGTTTAAAATTCCATTACAAATCATAATCCTTGGGGCCAGGTATAGAGCTCAGCAGTACTGTGCCTGTCTGGGAAACATGAGTTCAGTTCCTGGTACAAAAATAGGAAAGAAAAGAAAAGAGAAAAGAAGGAAAGGAAAGGAAAGGAAAGGAAAGGAAAGGAAAGGAAAGGAAAGGAAAGGAAAGGAAAGGAAAGGAAAGGAAAGGAAAGGAAAGGAAAGGAAAGGAAAAAAGAAAAGAAAAAAGAAAAATAAGTCATAATCTTAAAAATCATCACAAAAATGTAACTGACACAATATATGATTTTAAGTATGTAATTTATATTGGGAATAATATTAAATTGTCAATTGTTAAATGATATTCTTTTCCTGAAATTTTGTAATTTAAAGATCTCTTTGGTTAATTCCTAAATATTACTCTACTAATATATGACTCTCAGTATTCTCAAATACTGGCTCTGACTTTCATTCTCTATCTATGAAGTATCATTTTTATGCATATCTATCAGATCACTTGAAAATCTTACTTTTCAAAGTGCCTTAGAAATGAGTCATTTCATTACTACATTTTATTATGAAGATTAGCCAAAGACTATGGTGAAAACCTAAATGGACCAAAAAACATCACTTTAACTACTGACAGAAGTATTAATTTCCTTTTTCACTTACATCTCTAAGCTTTTTTACATCATTGAGGGAGAAAAAAATTAAAGGTAGCTATTTTATTTTTCCTAACTTTATCTAAAATTTCAAATATATATATAGTAAAAATATTTCTTGAAAACAAATTATATTCACTTTTATGTAATAATTCTGAAGGCATATGAACATGAGTCACTCACCACTGAAAATATTAAGTCAACTTTAATGGTAGAGAAACCAGGAACCAGATCCTATGAGACCTTATTCGATAAATGAAGCAATGATTTTGTAATATGCTGTTGTGGTTTTATCGCTGATCCAGGCAGTATGAGGATATGACTGAGTCTTTACACGCACAAAGGAAATGATGCTTAATGTGTATATTGCTCTTTTAGGCTGTGTTACATATTTATGTTGGTAAGTCTTATTTTCCCATTGAGCTAATAAAAGTATATTTATTTTGAAAATCTCATTTCATATGTAATATAATTTTAAAAGCCTTTTCTCCATCATAAATTTGGAATTGAAAAATAAAAATAAAATATTAAACAAATGTATTGCATTTCCCTTCTTTAAAAAGCTAGCCCAGAGTAAATACCAGATTGCCTGGATTTTGTACTTTTTGCTATATAAGTCTATGCAATATATTTAATTTCTGTACCCAAGCTTCTCCATTTTTAATTATAGTACCTATTTTGACAGGATTGCCATGATGGATTGTATGAGTTTATATACAGAAAGGGTTTAAGCAAATATTGATATTTAGTAAGGTATTTAGCAAATGTTTGTCTCTCTTATGGACATTATTACTATTATTATTTTAGTTACATATTCAGATTCCTTTGTTCACTAAATATTGCCTACCTTTATTGGCCCATCAAAACATTTTCTCATTTTTAAAGCCTATACTGGACTCCTAGAAACTTCCCTTTTGTTTTCACATCGTTCCACACAATTCTGTCATGACTAACCAAATTACACTGCAATTATCTACTTGAATATCTACTATTTCTTTACTTTCTCCTTCTTCTCCCCTACAAGCCCATCAGCTCAAAAGTAGTAACTCTTTTTCAGTTGGTTCAATTTGCCCTGTCTGTTTGATGCACTATCTATCAGAAATCAAAGATGAATCAGCAAAGACAAATGTGCTTGGAGCCAAGACCATGACGAATCAGGTACAAGATTCCAAGAGTTCTGTTCCTGGGCAATCACTCATGATTTACTTTATAACTCTGGCATGGAATTTTGGCATATGGGAAGTGTTGCCTACCAGGGTAGCTCCTTAAATATTCATTAATTAAGGTTCATACTGGGCATTGATCATGTAGGTTCTCTGCCTAATCTGTAGCAAAATTCCAGACTCCCAGAAGAAAAGCAGATGATCAGGTTGTTTGCACAAAATCCTATTGAGCCTTTCTCTTTTGTTTATATGAAGTTTTATATCACTGTAAGAATTTTTTAGCATTCTGTTTCTCAGAAACCAGGTCAAGGACAAACTTACAACCAAGCCTTTCTTTTGTGCATAACAACCTAACACTTAAAATGTACCCAAAACAATTCATATACCTGGATTAAATGAACTAAGTGAACATGTTAACAGTAATAAAACAAACTTAATTCTCAAAGTCTCGTGTAATCTATATTGCAAGTACAAGGCCAGGTACTCTGTTACACTTACATCTAATACACATTTCCCTGGATACTTACATCAGAATATATACTCTGGTAGGTATTAAAAATCTAAAAAATATCAAAGGATATAGAAACAGGAGAAAGAATTGTGGTTAGCAGGGTAGGAAAATGAAGAGACATTAGTCAAAGGGTACAAGAATGTAATGTAAGTGAATAAATCTGAAGAGCTAGTCTACAGCATACAACTATTATTAGCAACATTTTATTGCATTGTGGAAATTTCCTAAGCATAGAACTCAGGAACTTTTCCACCACACAGCGCCCATGTCCACACACCCAAAAACAGTAACTATGGGAGAAATTGAACATTTTAGTTAGCTTGACTATGATAATTACTTTATCTATGAATATTATATAACACATCATGTTGTGCATCTTCAGTGTAAACATTATAAAGGAAAGAAAAATTAATCAAATCTAACATAAACATGCCTTTGATATTTTTTTCTTGGTTTTTGGAAATTAATGGAAATTGAAGGATTCCACAGAAATAAGCAAAAAAAAAATCCTGAAATCAGGCCAAAAATCTGTGTTTCATAAACAAATATAAAAGTCAGTCTGGGCTGGTGGCCGATCACAAGATCAATCCCAGCCCTGAAGCTGTGTCCTGAGACCATCCAGGGGAGGAGAGGACGAGGCAAAGGGAGGGAATGCACACTTTCCCTGAAGGCTATTTTTACAAATAAGATTCACTGAACTACAGGTTTCCAGTCCATCTCGAGACTACTCAAAAAACTTAAAGCGCTGGATGCCAATCTTGAAGTACCAGGTAACTGAGAAGGAATTTTTCCAAGTTTTTAAAGAAAAATTCACTACACTGGAAAGCCAGACTAGAGGAAAGAAGGTTTAACACTGAAAATTGCAAAAACAGTAACGATTTTTGAAGGAAATAGTAAGCTCAAATGTTTAGAAACAGTAAAATACATAGTTTTTCTCATCTTGTTTCAATGACCTTACTATAAAGTATAAATTTTGAGCAATCACATCTGATTTCATAAATTCTACCTTTGCCCTTTTACTAAGCTTTGTATGGAAGTAGGCAGGCTCTTTGAAGTTTGTCCTCTTTGAAAAACATTCATCATTGGGATAAAGAATAGTAGAATGTGAAAATTATTCTTTATTAGCTGAAGATCATCTAAAACATAAAACAGCTAATTTTGAGTGGCACATTTTTTAAAAAGCGTGACATATATCCTTATAATATTCTCAGTAACTATGAATGAGAAATTTTTAATTTGTATAAATACAAAGAAAAAGTGTTGTGATAAGAAACAAGTCATTGATTCACAAACTTGTATAACTGTTTTTTAACATTGTCTGTAAATTTGTCCTTACTCCAACCCATCATTAAAAGCATAGAATTAAATAGATGCAATGAGTCTTTCATCACAAAAAAGAGAAAGAAATGCCTTCAATGGCATAGAATGAACCCCCTTAAACAATGCAGGGTGGGGAGCAGGATCAAAGGGACAACCCACGAGAACAAAGAGTGGCATCTGACTGGACAGTTACATTGTTTATCCGGTCTACTCAAAGGTGAAAGATGCTAACTGGCAGGGAAGTTGAATGAAATCAAGATACTAGATTTATTTTTCTGAAGATCTAATATGGATTTAATATCAACAACTTCTATCAACTTCAACAACTCAATCTACTGACTTAAACATGGATTAATATGAAATAATCTTAAGACTTAACGTGTCCAGTGATATCTCAGGATTTACTTAGGCTTTAATAAAGATGATTACTGAAGATAATAAAGATTTGATTACTGAATGGACCTCAGTGTATTATATCATTCTGTGTGTGTGTGTGTGTGTGTGTGTGTTTGCATGTGTGCATGCCTGTGTCATATAGGAGAGTCACAGAGATGGCAGGATCAAAGAAACCAATAAGAAAATTAAACAAACTCAACATCCCAGTCTTGAACAGAAAAATTCTCCCCCAGGGATTTTATTGTCAGTATCCTTAGTGGACCATTTTGTTTTTGTTTTGTGTGGTGTATGTGTGTGTGTTGATCAAATATTCTTGTAAAATGTTTCATTATTTGTAATCTCCATCCTCACTCCCTACTTCAAGACTAAATCAATGACACCACAAAGCAGCATTTAGTCTTTGATTTCAATGCCAAATTCTCTAGTATTCATTTTTCATGATGTAGTTGTTGATGAAATTCTTAATACCTATATTTTAAAAGGCAAAATTGAAAGGTTAAATATATAAATTTAATGAATTATTTTGTGTCAAACTTAGTTCTTGACATTTTACATGCTTTATTGTACTTTTTGCTGGGCATGGTGGCACACATCTGTAATCCCAGTCCTTTTTTTTTTTTTTTGGTACTGGGGATTGAACTCATGATCTCATGCTTGCCAAGCAGGCACTTACATCACTGAGCTAAATCCCCAGCCCTATTTTACTTAATGACAAGAGACTGGTGACTTAGTCATGAAAATAATTTGTTAACAGTAAAATTGAAGTACAGAATTAAGGCTGAAAGCCTCAGGCATCATGTAATATAAAAAGCTGTATATTTTTCACTCACTTTTAAAATTAATTATTGTTGTAGTTCTTCACTAAAATGCATATAGCAACTTTGTTTTAGCAATGTCACGACTGTATGAGAAATTCACATTGATTGATGTAGAATTGGAACTTGAGGGGCAATTATTTTAAAATGTGTGACATTAATATGGAGGTTTTAACATAAAAAAAATCCTCAATACTAGAATAAGATATATTTGGATAAAAACCATTTACCATCTGAAATGTCATTGGTAAACAAGAAAAAATATCACCTATGTCATTGGTGAACAAGAAAAAATATCACCTTAGTCATATCAGAGAGACTTTTAGTACAATGCCTAGATGCTGGAAAATTTATCCTCCACTGTGGGCATTGTCAGGTGGAAAATTTCTTCTCTGCAGTGTGAACATCGTCAGGTCTCCCAGTACATCAGGGTAGTAGATTAAGAAACTGCATCTCCCTGCCCTTGTAGCATCCACTGTGAACAAAATAACACTATAATCTGCATCTGTGGAGTTATGAGAAAAGAGCAAACAAGGTAAGAAGGAAACAGGGAAGTATAGGGGATACTGGAATGTGAATAATTCTTCTGAATAATTTGCTACTAAATCAAAAAAGGTAGTTTAAAGTAGCAACACATTGAGAGCACTGTGTGTTACTTTTCTTGATGTTAAGTTAAAATGCCCGATATGGAAAGGTAAAAGAGGAAAGATTTGTTTAAACTCAGTCCATGGTTGGCTGGTTCCAGGGCAAGGTGGTGTGGCAGAGGAGAAACATTCCCTGGTGTGGAAGGGCTGGCTGAAGATAGTGAAGCAGTGGGGCAAAGGTAGCAGCAGCATCTGCCTCTCCCTCTCGTCCCTTCCGGGCTCCCTGCCTTTTGGGTAGTGCCAAACACATCCCAGATGGGCCTTCCATTATCCACACCCAGGACTATGCTAAACAAATCAGTGGACTGATTTAGCAACCATGCACCCTTAATCCCAACCTGCACACCTTAGATCCAGCCACCTCCCCAAACTCCCAGCTATGAGTGGCTGAGAGTTTGGGGAGACCTCTAGACACAAGCCATAACAAGATGCAACTGTCAGCCATAAATTTAGGAAGTAGATAAAACTTCCTAACTATCAGGGATTAAAAGTGAGGCCCCCTTTGCAAGATGGGCCCCACCAGGAAGGAAAGCCTTCTGATTCTTTTAGAGGAGGGGGTAAGTTTTTAGGGAACAATGGGTGTGCTTAATGAAGGGTTTTTTCTTATATGGCAAAGAGCTAACACACATCCACCGACTTGAATGACCAGTGGTGCATCCATAACTGTTTAGTGGTACAAATGAGTTGAATCATTTTTATCAATGTTTTTACTAATAAAATTTATCAAAAGTCAATGCAGTGACTGAATTTAGTTAGTTGCTTGAATTTGAATAATGGCTTCCCAAATATACATATTAATACTAGTCATATTAATTTCAAACTTATTACATTGATCAACAAATGCATTTATTTCACTAAATCAGAAGAAATTTATTTATAATTGAGAATAAATTATCAATAATTAATTCTCCAAATTTTAACATGGAAGTTTTCCAGGTACTCCATTGCTGGTGTACATGATATGCATTTACAACTGCTGTATACAAATTAGCTTATTACAAATTTTTGTGCCATCTTTATTTTCCTTATAGAGCTGTAACATGATGTCAGCTGCTCTGCTAAATCAATGCCTTTCTCTGAGTTATTGTAATCAAAGACACCCTCCCCCCAGAAGTGGTACAAGTCACCCAATGAGACAGTCATGCGTGCTCCATGGGTGGTTCAAGCCAACCAGAATGGCTGGATTCAAATTGGAGCTGTCCCTCAGCAAGACATCAGAACTACTGCCTGTGGTGAGTATCTTGATTGGGAAAAAGTATTCTGGAAACTCTCTCCACGTGACTTCAAGTTCTCCTAATACTTCTTAAAATAAAACATCCTGTCAGTTTAAATTCTAATGTCCTGTGTTTGATGTCTTACTTTCTAAGCCAGTATGCTGTGTTGTTAAATGAATAACCATAGGGGAGAAGTTGGATTGTTGAATTTCTTTTCTATGCAAAAAGTACTGAGACTAGTGTAATTCCTGCACTGTGTTACTGCAAAACACAGACTAGGATTCGGCTTTTGTTTTGTTTTGTATCATTTAATAAATATCAAAACACATGTATTTTGCTGGCTACATTCCATGTTGCATGCACTATGAACAGCTTTTGATGTACATTAACTCATATAAACTTCTTTTGTATTCTAGAAAGTATGCTATATTGTTTTCTTATGAATTAAAAAAAAACTAAGCCATATAGTTCAAGGAATCTATTCTCTATAACCCAACCAACAAATAGCAAAAAGATTCAGATCCACTTGGCTCAATGCCCTTAGTTTTTGGGTCATACCTCTTTTGCTATCTTTCTGTTGGCTGGCATTGGCTTAAAATTTCCAGTTTTCATTTATTAGAAGGCAAACAATTCAAAGCAGAAGTAAGGAGAACCCAAAGATTGAATTGAAGATAAAGGGGATGAGTAATATAATATTCAAAAGAGATTTCAAAATTGTGTTCAACATAAAGTAGTAATTTTCCAGAAAAAGGATTATCTAGGCCAGCTTTCTAAAATGCAAATGGAATTTTCAGAGCCATTCTCTTCATGTCCACAAGACAAGTAGCTACCAATTAAAGAATGCTTAAAATGTATTCATTTTATATATAAATAATTCAACAAAAATTGGCAATTCAGAGTTTTGAGCAAGATGAATGCAAACTATGAATCTTTGATTAAGATTCCCAGAATGACTGTTTTTAATCAGTCAGTTTTGGAAGCACTTTCTGTACAAGAGTACTCAGGCCAAAAATAGCAATGGGGAGAATGGCACAGCTATGGACTTTGAAGCACAAGTTGGGGAAAAGTAGGGCACACTTTTATGTTGAATAGAATCCAAGACCTCATGGGTGCCAAAAAAGCACACACTCTACCACTGAGCTGTCCATCCAAGCCCTTTTGTTTATTTTTTGAAAACATTATTCACTCTTTTTTCCTTTGCTTTACAGTTCTATAGTTTTTGAGAAATGCATAGTCATGCATCCACCATTAAAATATGCAAGATGAATTCACTGCCCTAGAACTCACCTGAGATTTTCAGTTTATCCTTCCCCTATCAAATCCTTGGCAAATACTGATTGTTTCACTGTCTCTATAAGAGTTGCTTTGTTTAAAATGCCATACTGATGGCTGTGTATGGCTACATACAATATGCAGCCTTCTCTTGGCAAGATGTATTGAAGTTTCCATAAAACTGTGTTAGGAAAATGATAGAATCATAGTTAAAATATTTTTAATTTAAGAAGCACCATATGAAAAGTTTCAAAGCATAAACTGTGGCTCATTTGTAGTAAATAACTTACAATTACCTCTGTAAAGAAAAATGTCTAGAAATATAAATAAGGTATAAATTAAAAGATTGATTTGCATTATATGTGCATTAGATTTATATTTATTTTTAATAAAGCAAATTAAGCCAGTTTAACAATAAATATCCTAATTTGGACTGAAGATTAGAATGACTAGACTAAAGGTGTTTGGAGCTAGATCTGAAATCATTATGAAATCCTTTAGCATAAAAATGAAGAATCATCAATTAAAAGTCTTCTGAAATTAAGAGACTGAAAAGTCACAGATTGGGGAAAAGTTTAAAACATATATCTGAAAAAAGGGGGAAGCCAAAATACACAAAGAACTCTCAAAAGTCAACAACAAGAAAACTACCTACCTAAAAGGTAGGCAGAAGATGTGAACAGAGACCTCATTGAAAGAAGATTGTTTGTATGGTAAATAAACAAATGGAAACTTGCTCAACATATTCTGTCATGAAGGAAATACAAACAAAACAAGTCACTACTATACACTTAGTAAAACCACTGAAATCCAAAATACTAACACCATTAAATGCTGGAGAGAATGCAGTATGACTGGAACTCTCACCCATTGATGGTACAAATGCAAAATTTAGCAACCATTTTGGAGGAAAGTTTAGCATTTTCTTTCAAAACTAAGTAATCAACGATATGATCTAGTACTCCCAAATCTTGTTATTTACCCAAAGGAGCTGAAAATTTGTCAACACAAAAACCAGCATGTAAGTATTTATAGCAGCTCTATTTAGAACTGCCAAACCTTAAAAAGAAGCAAGATGTCCTTCAGTAGATGTATCCAGACAATGGAATGTTATTCAGAAACAACAACAACAACCAAAAAAAAAAAAAAAGAACCCTGAATACCTGAAAGCATGAAGAGAACTTCAAAGCACATTGATAGGTCAAAAAGAGCAAATTTGAAAACATACAACTTATGATTCCAATAATATGATACTGTGAAAAATACAAAGCTACAGAGAGACTGAAAATAAAGGTTTCAAGGGATTCGGAAGGAGAAAGGGGGTTGCTGAGCAGGTGGAATAGGCCACACTGTCAGGGAAGGGAGACTACACTGTGTGATGCTGCAGTTTTCAATATTTGACACTTTGTGTTTGTTCAAACCCATTGAATGTAAAGTGGAGTGAACTTTAAACTATTATATTTAGTCAATAATAATATGAAAATATTTACTGTCAAAAATATGTCACAGAAATATAAGATGTCAATATTAGATGTTTGTGGGGAGAGGGGATACACTGTAATCTCTGTATATTCTGTTAAATTTTTCTGTAAAACTAAACAACTCAAAACATAAAGACTTCATTTTTAAAAATCCCTAGGAAATAAAGCAACTAGAATTTATTTAGAAAACTAGTACCAGTCATGAAGGGAGAAGGGAGAGGAGAGAGGATAGGTATGCATGATATTTCTGATGGAATCAGAGTGCATAAAAATACTTTAAATATGCTCATTTGCACTCAAAGGAGGATGATCAGGAGACACAAACATCCACTGAGGAAATCAGTGTGGAGTTTCCTCAAAAACCTAGGATTAAAGGTGCCATTTGACCCAGCTATTCCACTTTTGGTGATCTTCATGAAAGAATTAAAATATACACCACAGTGATATATGCATAGCCATGTTTATAGCAGCATACTTTGTAATAGCTAAATCTTGGAAACAACCCAAATGCCCATCAACAAAAAAATGAATGAAAAAGATGTGATTTTTTAATACAGTGGAGTGTTACTCAGCCATAAACAGGGATAAGCTTGTGACATTTCTAGATAAATCGGTGCACTTTGCAACCATACTCTTAAGTGAAATAAATCAGTAACACCTGTAAATATTGCATTGTTTCTCTGGTTTAAGCAACCAAAAGTGTAAATAAGGACAAAAGTATATAATAGGTGTTGTGAAATAGTAAGAAATGATTCAAAAGAAAGAGGAAATAGGGAGAGGGTAGGGGAAAAGGAAGGAAAGGAAAAGAAAAATGATAAAAGAAGTATAAAATGGAAATAAGCTTTGTAAATAAGGATGTGAAGAGTTGAAGGGAGGGAGGGGATTGGGAAAACAAAAAGAGGAGTCATGGTATATCATATAGAGGTACAAGTTCTTTATGATGGATATGATCATTATATGCATATCTGTGTTGGTTACTTTTCTCTCTTCATTAGGACAAAATATCTGACACCTTAAATTAAGGAACAAAAGGTTTATTTAGCTCACAGTTTGTGGAGATTTCAGTCTGTAATCGGCAGGCGCCAAGGCAGGATACAGGGACAGTTCAAGGCAGCAGAAGACAGCAAAAGCAGCAAGAGCAAAAAGGGAGGAATAAGCCTCTTTTCCACCCTTACTTTGTAATCAGTCTACTCTGTAGGTGTAGCATTCACACCATTTTTGTGCATTTCTCTTGTACAGGATGAGAATGTTTACAGAGTGAAGACCCTGATCCCCTGCTAAGTTGCTTAGTTACACTTGTAAACTCAGGTTGACACAATGTATCAACCATATTAATATCTAAATTGTACCAATAAACTTAATAAAAAAATAAATGAGTGAATACAATTAAAAATAAAACCAAAAAAGATTCACTTTGGCACTGACCAAAAGTTTCAAGACCAGTGTGGAGAAATCTTTGTGAGTGAGAGTTTTATACTGTAGCCAAATCACACATGTGTTTAAGATTACTTTCTGGAGCTAAAAGAACCTATAACTATCTTCCCCAGTTATTTGAACATTCATTTTGATCTGGAATTTATAAGGCAGGATAGAAAAGCAAAACTTATCATCACTCAAAAATATTCATAACTGAATTGACCACCTATAAAAACTGTTGCTACTGAGTATCCTCACTAATGTTAGTTAATATTCATGAGTTGCCTTCTTTTTTAAGTACAGCATTATTTTGAGACAGTCTTGCTGAGTTGCCTAGCCCCATTTAAAAGTTGCAGTCCTCCTTCAGCAGCCTTTGAGGTATGTATCTGGGATTACAGGAGTCCGCTGCTATACTGCTTATTGTTTAGTACTCTTCTGTCAAGATGGCACTGAAATGTCACATGAATAAAATTTCAGTTCAGTGTGAAAGACAAAATGCAACAAGTTACTCTAAGTGATGACCAAGATAGAATTGGGTGACATCAAACAAATGAGGTTATATCTGAATTATATAAATTAAAAATGACCTGCCTGAGATTAAAAAACACTTGAAAATTGAAATATAAAAACATTAAGAGAGATATTTGGTAAAATGTCACCGACTAATGTCAGAGGGTTTTTAAAGGGATGCTACTTGGTGACTGTGCTATTGGACTCCAACGTAAAGTAAAAGTATCAGACCTAACTCTGCAGTCATTTTGTTTGGTGCAATTACATTTAAAAGCAAACCTAAATCATTATGAATAAGAATAATTTTCTATAATGTTATAATTTTATCATTTTTAAGCTGATATGCTACTAATATTCTCCCACTATCTACTGCAATATTATAATCCTTACAGACTAGTTACACTGGGATTTTATCACACTCATATGTTTCAGTTTTAAGACTTTGCCACTACCCCCATGATTGTGAAAACATTATTTTGTTCACAAATTTCCAGAAAGTAAGACAGAGAAGATGGCATGAGATGTACCTTGCACTAACTCTGCCCCACAATAAAGTTTCTCACTTTTGTGTTAGTCACTGATAAACATCTTCAGCCCTGACTTTGGTTATCTAAGGCCATGTGTAGTCAACTAAGTTCGGTATTTAACTGATGCCCAGCATAATTTCTGAAATACTAAAAAGTAACTATTTTATACAGTAATCAAAACTTGGGACACATCTATTAAGATATTGACAACCCAGTCAACCACAGGTTGACACTGGAGTACCTTTATATGTAACTAATAAAAGAAGCAATTATTTAATGTTTCTGTAATGACAGCAGAGAACTTCACCATAAGAAAATTCTCTCATTTAGATACTGATCTCTATTTCTAAGGCTATATCTGTCACCATTATTGGCACTGAAAAAAACAGAGGAGTAGATTATAACATCCAAAGTTGAGAGACTTTGCATTCTCATTGGAGATATAGTTTTGTTGTTTACAAAGGTAAAAAAACACTTTCATAATAAACTATAATTATAGTTTAATTATGTCATTTTAATTAATGCATCATTATGTTAATAGAAAAGGGTGAGAACTTCAGCACAAATTTTAAAACATTATCAAAGAGACAGAATATGTTTTTGCTTTGTAGAGAATTTAAAATAGCCAGGGAAAAGAGTTGAGAATATTCTAAAAAGAATTAACAATATAAGGCATCAAAAAGGCAAAAATTATTATTGATATTTTCTAAAAACAACATAGCAAAGTTCTGCCTCAGGTGGTATTCTACTAAAATCAAGGAATACAGAGAGAATATTATAATATTGAGAGTTTTCATCTTATTTTTCTGTGCTAAATTCTTAGTGTGAACCCATACTCTTATTAAAAGTACATCTCCAGTTAGCAATGTGTAATGATATGTTCAAATACAACTAAAACATATCTGCCTTGAATTATCAAATTATTTCTGCGCATACAAATAATATTTTAAGCATAGAATCTTACTGAACTACAACTGTAGTTTCCCACCCAACTGAAGGGGACTAGAAGGAAGAAACTGCTCCCCATTGCCTCTTCCCACTGGAGGAACCCAGGTTAGCCATATGGGAGGAGAAATAGCCTCTTTGCATTGCATCTCCAACACTGCAAGAACCCAGAAAAAAGCGGGGATAGCTATTCTGTTTGCAGACAATGTGAAGTTCAAACCAAGAATGCTCAAAGAAACAAAGAACATCACTATGCACTTGTTTGGGGAAAAAAATGTTATCTCTTGATAACAATCTTAAATATGTATGCACCAAATATGAGAGCACCCAATTATATAAGAGAAACACTAATAGACATGAAAAATTAAACAAGCAATAACATAGCTGTAACAGGGGAACTTAATACCCTACTGTCTCAGATTCATCAACTAGACAAAAAATTAGCAAGGAAATAACAGACTTGAACAAAACCTCCGAAGAAATGAACTTAATAGACATTTAGATGTGTTCCACTCAACATCAGAATACATATTCCTCTCAGCTGCACATGGGACATTCTCTAAAATAGACCTGATACTAGCCCATAGAACCTGCTTAACACAAAGGAATTGAAATTATGCATATTATCTGTGCATATTATCTGACCATAGTGCAATGAAATGAGAAATTAAGGCAAAAGAAACCATGAAAACTTCTTGAAAACATGGAAATTAAATACTTACACTCTTGAACAACCAAAGGGTCACAGGCAAAATTAAAGAAGAAATTAAGCAATATCTACAATTCAATGAAAATGCGAATAGACCTTACCAAACCTGAGGAATGCAATGAAAGCAATCCTACAAGGTCGATTTATATCGGTGAACTCACATCAGGAAAACAAAATAAGCACAAATAAATAATCTAATACTGCACCTCAAGCATCAAAAATAAATAAATAAATAAATACATGAGTAAATCAAGCCCAAAGCCCTACAAGGAAGAAAATTATTATAAAGATCAGAGCAGAAATTAATGGAAGTGAGACTAAGAAAAAAATACAAAGAATTAATGAATCAAAGAGGTGGTTCTTTGAAAGCATAAAAAAGTAGAAAATACAGAAGAATTGGTCAGATTCCTGGAAATGTATGAATTATCAAAGCTGAATCAAAAAGATTTTAAAAATTTGAATAACTGAATATGAATTAATAATGTTGAAAGCATAGTTAAAAACTTATGAGCAACAAAAAGCACAGATCCTGATGGATTCATGGTTGAATTCTACTGCAAATTTAAAGAAAGTTTAATGCTAATACTCTCCAAAGTCTTTAAAGAAATTGGAAGAGAAGAAATTCATTTTTGCAGGTAAATATTGCTCTGATACCAAAAGCAGAGATAGACTCAACCAGAAAGGAGAACTACAGGCCAGTCTCCCTAGTGAACACAGACAGACTAGTCCTCAATAAAGAACTAACAAGCAGAATGCAACAAATCATCAGGAAGATTATACACCATAACCAAGTGGGATTCATCCCAGGGATGCAGGGAGAGTTCACTGTAAGCAAATTAATAAATGTAACACAATACATCATCAGAACCAAAGACAAAAATCACATGATCATCTAATAAACACAGAAAAAGCTTTTGGTGAAGTCCAACATTCATTCATGATAAAAAGTCCTAAAGAAAATTGGAATACATGGTCTTTACCTCAACCCGATAAAGGCCATCTTTGACAAATCAACAGTCAACATCATACTAAATGGATGAAAGCTGGAAACTTTCACTCTAAAATCAGGAACAAGACAAAGATATCCATCACTACTCCTAATCAACATAGTTCTGGAAACATTAGCCAGAGCAATTAGATAAGAGAGAGAAATAAAAGGAAAAAGAATAGGAAAGGGAAAATTTAAAATACCATTATTCACAGATGACATTACAGTCTACATAGAAGAACCAAAAATTCTACCGAAGACTTCTACAATTAATAATCAAATTCAGTAGTGTAGCCATATACAAAGTCAACACTCAAAAATCAATAGCATTCCCTAATCTCTCATTGAAAGAGAGATTAGGAAACCACACCCTTCACAATAGCATCCAAAAAATGAAATACTTAGAGATCAATCTAACAAAGGAAGTAAAGATCTATATATTGAAAATTGTAGCACTCTGAAAAAAGATCAAAAAGATATCAGAAAATGGAAAGATACACTTTGTTCGTGGATAGGAAGGACCAACATTGTGAAAATGACCATATTCCCAAAACTGTTATACATATTTAATGCAATGCTGATCAAAATACCACTAGCATGCCACACAGATCTAGTGAAAACACTCCTAAAATTCATTTGGAAATAGAAGATACCTAGAATAGCAAAGGCAATCCTGGGCAACAAAAGCAAGGCAGGAGGCATCATAATCCCTGACTTGAAGTCATACTACAAACCTCCTGTAATAAAATCAGCATAGTAAGACTCAGTATTTTTTAAATGCAAATTTCTTTCTGTTGGACTATTCTGCTGTCTCATCATTGGTTCTTTTTCCTTTTTCAAAGAAATTAACCCAGTGACTTGTATTGTTTATTTGTTTTGGCTATGGTTAAATTGTGGGCTTAAAAACTGTGAGTAAGACAAGTATGTAGTGTGAGAAACAGGCATGACCAAAAATGGTAAATAAAATAATGTGTTGGTCTTGTATTAGGCTAAGTTTTGGATTCTCACTTAAAGACTGTTTTCAGGTGGAGCCATACAATCAAAGTACATCTACTCATTTGCCACTATCAAGCCTGTCACCAGATGCACCTTGTCATTTGCCACTCCCTATAGGGCTTTGAAATGCATCTTCAAGCAAATGATTCATCATAGCCTCCATGCAAACTTCTAATGTTAATTTGCATTTGCACCAACTCTGCAGCACTAATATCAGCACCTCAGCTCTACCTTATATCCACTGGGCATTAGATTCTCACAAGGAGCATAGGGTTATATCCTTCTGATGTGTGTGCTGGTTTCTAACAGGTCATGGACCAGTACTGGTTCACAGTCTTAGGAGCTAGACACTCTTGATTCAATGTATATAAGTTTATATATTCATTTGCTAAACAATAAATGCTGTACACATCCTTCTCATCTATATTTAACTTTCATAGTTCATGCAGTTACCAGCTGGAAGATATGGATCTGCCAGAAGGACCTTGTGTCTTTCTGTTCCTGTCCTGTCTTTCCACAATTCACTGAAAATGCAGAAAAAAAGAGGAAAAAGTGACTCATGGCATATCTATGATGACAATAAAAAACTTTGCTTTTTTTTCCTTAATTCATTAGGCACTTGGAAAATAGATAATACCCTTCCTCGCTTAGGTTTTCTTGAAAGAAGATAGTTTAAAATGTACATATAGTAACTGTCTTTACACCTCCCTGGATATCAGTGGTTGTAATAAAGATCCTTAAATATCATTTCTCTAAAAAGATGATGCCTTACAAAATGCTTCTAAAGGAATTTGGATCCATAAGAGAGTATAATATTCTCTACATTCCTTAAAATAACTTTTTATGGAATTTTACTTATATTTAAGGGAGTCTCATGATACTCATTAATGTATGTCACATCTATTAGTGGAATCCATAGATTCATTTCCTTTTTATACAGTATTTCTAACACATGCTTAATTAACTAAAGTCTTTTTCTTTTAGTCTCTTTAAGATAAAAAAAAATTAAATGGACTTAGGCAACTTAAATCAATGCATGCTTTAAAAATTGTGATTATTTAATATATTTCATAGCTGTTGATGCATTATTCAGAATTCACCTCATATATACTAGCAATTCCATAAATGTCGAATGACTTAGCAAGAGCCTCTAACCCTGCAGCTGTCCTCAGTCCTAAGAATGAAAGCCTTAGTAATTGCACATTCAGAATTCATTTTTAGCCCACAAACACATCCCCTTTCATTTTATATGGAACTATTATCTAATGTTCTGAAAAACTCTAATAAATTGTGGACTTGCATATTTGGAGAATAAAACTATTTTCTATTCTCCCAATCTTTATTAAAAGGCACAAAACTTTCTGCATTAGAGTTTGGTACAGGGTTTTGGTTTGCTGAGATTGACTTTAAAGATAAATGTCTTTGAATCAACCATTCTCCTCTTCTCTGTCTGACACAGATCCTGAAAAGTCTAAACATTTGTTAAAATTGTCACTAGAGAATACACATTTTACTTTATCCTGTAATAACAATTAACTGTTATTGTTGTTTAGATCTTAGCAAGATAGATTGCAGTTAGATACCTGTGGAAGTTGTACTTAGAAAGCTATTGCCACAACCAAAGTAAAACTAAAAACAAAGATGGATTTTTATGACTGTTGAAATAATTATAAATAAGATTTCCTGTAACAAAATTGAAAAATAAACAGCACCATCTAAAACTATATAATAACTGCTTATCCTTGACCACCTTTTGTTAGAAATTTCACTATAACAAATGTTATATAAATTATACTTTCATAAACTTGAGGTGTGTAATTTTCAGGTCATTTTAAAGGACTCTGGTTCAGTAATTTGTGCAAAGTTACACAGCACTAAATAGCAACTGCTTAAAAGATCTTCCCAATATGTGGCAATATTAAATGTTTGTATATAATTGAAAGTAGAATACATTGATAATTTAATTGATTTATGCTTTCAGAAATGCTGGTCTTTTTTTTTTTGAGTAAGAGCTAAAGATAAATTTGGTGGATGAGAACCAAAAGTAACTTTAGATTCTTGAGCTATACTGGGATATCAACCTTGGCTTATACACACATATTATGATACAGGTAGTAGAATATTTAAAATGTTTATTTATGGATGTCTCAGACTCCTTCTTATACTTCACAATGTATCTGATGCTAGGTCACTCAATTAAGTGCTTATCTTCCACAATTTTAGTCAGATAGTTGAATGATGCCAAAAATATCTAAAGATATAATAGATAACAGGAGAACTTTATTTCATGGTGCATTTTACAACCAATTTCAACTATTGCCATCTATTAACTGCTACCCACCTTTTATTTAATGGACCACAGCTTAATAACACTGCACTCTCAATGTCACTGTACACTTTACAGAAGAAAATTCCTGGGAACCATTAAATATATTATATATTTGCCTCTAATAGCAGCTTTATCATTACTTATCTAGTTTCAAGTCAATCCAGTGACTCGATTGGTTAAATTAGAAGGCAAAGTTTTTTACTCAGTGAAAAAGATATTTTATGTGATTATAGTAGCTGAGAAACACGGGATAATTAATTAAAGAAGTTTGATAGACTAGATGAACTTATGAAATACCAAGCCTTATTGATATTCTCAAAATCTTTCAAGAAAAACAATGTTTATTTCATGCACCATTTTATATTAAAATGTATTGACTTTAGTAATACAAATGTTAACAAAATTAAGTTTTATATTAAAATGTATTGACTTTAGTAATACAAATGTTAATGCAAGTAAATTGACTTACAAATTACAAGGCTCATTTTGTGAGTTCTCAAGATTTTTAATCAGTATCCTTTCAAAGAATATAGCTTACATACAGCCTAATTATAGTTAAATATTAGCTACTTTTTAAAACATTTAAATTCATCAGTAATCCATTTGATTCTTTTCAAATGGATTGCTAATTTTGTCATTACCATTTATTAAATATTTTCTTCTCCATTTAAAAAATATTTACAGATAAGTATATTTTATTGGTTAAAGAATTTCTATACATAGACAGCATTTCTTGAATTATAAGAAGGTTAATTTTTTTAGTATATGACCCCATAAACTCCTACAAAATTTTTATCTTCAGAAAAGGGTTTATCCAGTGGTTAGAATGTTTGATAAACACCATATACTACTACTTGAATTTAGAAGAATTTGAATTCAAACACAGAATATTTAATATGGAAAACTGAAATTTTAAAAATTATAACCACTATTTAAAGAATTTGAAATGAGAATTCCATTTCAAATTCTTTAAATAGTTTGCATACCCTTATCAGATGTTGGAATCCAGAAAGTGTCAAGGACAACTTGAGTTTAGGAAAGATTTCCCTAACAAATAAGGAATCACTATTAATCAAAATTTCATGACTCCCCTTCTCCCTGATAATTTCTAAGTGCTCTCTCACATAATTTGGAACTAGTTTTATAACTCCAAATAAATTAAAATTTTATGCTAATTATTGTCAATATTTCTAATCTCTCATTAAGTAAAACTAATGCATGAAATTACTGATCTGTTCCACCAAGTCACCTATGTTACTATGTTAAAGTGGTCTAAACTAACTTTTTTTTTCATATCCATTTACTTTTTTAAAAAAATTTATTTAAAGAGGGGGGAAGCAAAACAGAAAAAAGGGTAGAAACAATACAGAATTTGAAAAAAAAATAAACAGTAAGAAATCACTATTTGATACATCACGTATTGTCTTCTTGGATGTAGTTGTTCAAGTTACAAAATTAAAGCATACAAAGTGGACATTCAAACAGTGAGGCTGCAAACAGTTCTGTTCACCAATCCAACAAAAACTTAGTAACATGGTTGTCAATCCTACACACTTAAGTATACATACAGCACTTTCTTTTCCTTCTCTTGCTTTTTTTAAAATTTTTTTTTATTTAAAGAAAAAATTTTGAAACAGAAAGAGGGTAGAAATAATACAAAATCTCAAAAACAAAACAAAACAAAACAAAATAAAAAAACCCAAAAATAGTAACCAGTAAAAAATCACTAGTTGATAATTACATACTTTCCTCTTAGATGCAGTCATTCAAGTTACAAAAGTAAAGTCCACAAAGTGGACATCCAAACAGTGAGAATGCAGTCAGTTTTGCTCATCCATCCAACTAAAATTTTAGCAACATGACTAATTCCACACACTCAAACATACATGCAGTTATATACTTTAGAATACTCTCTTTTCCTTTTTTTTCTTTACAATAACTATAATCCATTCTCATAAACTACTTAAAAGTTCTACACATGTATAAGTCTTTACACATATAACTAGCTTTTCTGTATTAGAGGGAGAAACAAATCAAAACAAGTCAGCAATACAAATTTCTAGAGAAACAAGAAATGAAAAGAACATAGAAAAACACAACACTAGGTGATCTATGGTAGTCACTATGATGTCTCTTGTTATTTTCAATAAAATTGTCTATATCATCAAATATAATATAAACTTAGCATTGCTTTACACTATTAATAAAATCTAAACATTGGAGACATTATAGGATTTCAAAGGTAGTTAACAATCAAACCAGAATGGATATCCTACTGAATCTTGTCATCTTCAGAGTAGTTGCCCCTACTCTCAGACTCGACACTCTCAAGCATACCAGATTCAAATAAAATCAGTCAAGATAAAACAGTGATATAACCAATTTTCTCTGTCTTATCTCTGCCATGCTGTTTTTCTGTTGTTATATGTCTACTTTTCTCCTTCATTCCACTGTCTGCCTCTTTCTTTGAGGCTGTTCTGCCATTATTCCTGGAACGCTGGTGGTTTTCTTTCTCTCTCTAGAATGTCCTTCAGTATTCTTTGCAGGGTTGGATTGGTGGTCACAAACTCCCCCAGTTCCTCTTTGTCGTGGAAATATCTTGTCTCTCCATTAATTTTGAGAGACAGTTTTGCAGGGTACATCATTCTGGGTTGGAGGTTATTTTCTTTCAGGGCTTGGAATATTTTGCTCCAAGCTCTTCTTGATTTGATGGTTTACATTGAGAAGTGTGCTGTGATTTTGATGTGTTTTCCTTTATAGGTAATCTGTTTCTTTTCTCTGACTGCTTTTAATATTCTGTTCTTGTGATGGATTTCTGGGATCCTGATTATTATATGTCTGGGTGTAGATCTGTTTGGGTTGTAGCTGGCTGGACTTCCATATGCCCCATTTATCTGAACTTCACTTCTGTTACCTATGTTTGGGAAGTTTTCCTTAATTATTTCTGTGAATAGACTTTTTATTTCATTTGTATTTGTTGCTGAATCTTCATTCACATATTTTATTCTTAGGTTATAAATCCTCTTGTCATCTTCTAGCCTTTGTATCGTTGCTTCCTGGTTCCTTGTTATTTTTAAGAGATCCTTCCTTCCACGATCATACTTTGCAAATCTATCTTCAAGTTTTGAAAGTTTGTCTTTACTTTCTGTTTAACGGTTTTACCACGTTTCAATGGAGTTTTTAATTTCCTGATATTCTCTTTGGATCTGTTTCATATATTCTAGGTTTTGTTTATATTCTTCATCAAAGGCTTCTCTCCTTTCTCTGGGTTCCTCTATTCTTTTATTTGTATCTACTTGAGGAATACCCAGGACTTCTTTTATTAATCTTCTTATATCTTGCTTCACCTGAATTAGAATTTCCAATTTAAATTCGACAATGAGTTCACAGATGTATTTCTTTATTTCTGATGAGGTTGTCTCTGACATTACAGGTTTGCTGCTCTCAACCTCCTCTGCATTTACCTCTGTTGAACTCACTTTCCCTCTTTCCACAGTTGGGGACCTTTTGCTCTTTCTGTCTTGTCATGTTTTCAGCCCCCTTCAGATGGGTGGGTGGTGGAGGTCTCTGGGCCTTTTGTTTTGCTTTCAGTTTTTCTGCAGCACACTTGCTAGGGATGTACCACCCCACAGTCTGCAGCGGATCTGCGAGTTGCAGGCTGAGAGCTGGCTCTTCCCTCTATGCCAGTCAACCAGTTCATGCTTCAACAAGTTTGTGTGTTCCCTGGAGATGCCACGGGCCCAGAAACGCCTCATCCCTGACTATTGGGTTTCAACCAGGGGCATGGCCCTGCCTGAGCAGATCCCACCAATCTACTTTGGACTAGGAGTCATCAGCAGACATTGCCTCAGGTTTTGATTCAAGCCAGCCCTGCCCAACTCCAAAATGTCACCCAGCCAGTCCTCCCAGTTTGGGGAAAGCAGTTCCCATCACTCACCAAAGTTCGTGCGGCTCAACTATTTCCACTCCCTATCTCAGGGCCTCCCCCAACCGAGGGTCTGGAGCTCACCAACCCCCACTCTCAGCAGGGCCACGATCTCAGCTCGATTGTGGGTCACCTGACTTTAAGATGTGCCAGTACAGCGATGGGGGCTTGCCCAGCTCCAGCCCTCTGTCCATGCTTCTTTTTCTTCTTTCTTTCTATTTTCTTTTTCCTCAGTTTCTTCCTGGGTCTTGAGAATTCCTCTCCTTTTTTCTGGCTTTCTCCATGTTGCCAGATTCCAGCATCTGAGTTGTTTTCATTTTTTTTTCCTCAGAGAGGCTCTCTTATCATGCCACCACTCAGTTGGCCATCTTGCAATCTCTCATCTAAACTAACTTTTAAGCAAAAATAAAAAGGTCAAAATAAGATATTTTCACAGATTCCTGAGCAACTTTTTAGCACAGAGAATAACAAAGACTTACACTTAAGTTTCATCTTCCAGCTATAGCCCTTGCTAGTTGATCTAGAATCTTGCCCCCCCTGACATTCAATTATAAGATGATATAGTAGGATACAGTAACCCATGAATATACTTTAAGTTCAAATTTATATTTTAAGCTTTATTTGAATACATTTTCAAAAGATGGATGCAAAATATAAGTGTAAAAATTACATATCTTCCTATTGACAAAAATTTTAAATATAAAACTATATTACTGCATTTGAAAAAAATGTTAGCTTATTGTCTTATAAACTAGCAGCTTATACTATGAAAAGATAATAACTGTACATTTCAACAAGAAAATTAAAATAAAAACAGATTTGTGCTGACCCACTGTCTCCCAAATTTGGAAAATTTTATCTCTGCAATTTAGAAGCCAAGAAACCCTGGAGGGAAGATGAACAAAGAGACACACAGAGTTACTGAGTCAGATTCTAGTGGTTATATCTTTACAGAGAAGCAAGTGACCTTGAAACCATACTGAGAAAATGAGAAACCAGAGACAAGAAAACAGAAGTATTGGTTGAGTTCTCTCTTAACAGAAAATGAACCCTGGCTATTCAACATTTTTTCAATACTGAAGCTCAATTTGTATGATTGAGCAAGTCGTGGTAAGCTACTTTTTACCGAGACTTCTCCTTTGAATGTTTTACAAACTGAGTACATTCTCGCTAAAATGCAGATAATTACTTGCACGATTTTACTACAAGTTAATAAAAAGACTAGAGCTAAGCTTCTGTGATTATGGGGCTATAAAAACCAAGTAGACATTTTTAGTACCTTCCTAAATACACATCAATCCTCTGGAATTTAGTATTTAGATTTTGTTTTATAATGCATTTATTTTCCTTGTTACACAAGTGAAAGTGAGAAAGACAAAGAAAGAAAGAAGCAATACTACTTCTTAGATGGTCAGTGTTTGAGAAGTAGCTTTCCTGGTATTTAAAGCCAAATTAATGTTTCTCAGACTTTAATAAATGTTTACATATTGTTCACAGTCATTTGTTTTTTGGATAGCTGAGTAAACTGAAAACCACTCCCTGACATTCAGACTGGGATTGTTATATAATATTGCCTAGCTATATTAATTTTGTTTCCATGTCAAGAATTAGTCTTCAGCTTTAACTCCTTCAGAGTCTTTTTTTTCTGAAACTATTTTATGTGTCAATAGAATCTCATGGTTGCTTTGCAATTAATAGCTATATTTTTTTTAGGTGAATCCTGAAGACACAATTTTATTGCGCTTACTACTGACAGAATTTGGAAGATCATTCAGGGAAACTACAGATTTTTTCTTTTCATATTGCAACACTAAACGGAACCAAAAAATCATAATTAATTTTTGATCACTACTGTTTTGGTCACTACTGTTCTTCTAGCCAAAATTCAGAAATCTCAGTTTTTATTCCATCACTCATCATTTTGATAATTTAACTTAATGGTGAACCCCAACAAGGAGAAATGGAATATTTGTTTCCATTTTGTCTAGAACTTTGTTAATAATAACCTAATTATTACAATGAGATTTAAGATATATATTGATGTTATAATCATTTACTGACATATAAAAAAAGCTTTATAAAGATTAAAGTCATTGGCCAAGGTCTTAAAGTCAAGCCAGAGTCAATAGAATTATTATGGGGTCTATTTCTCCTTATGTTCATGGATAAGAATCTGAGAGAGTATCCATAGCTCGATGGTTCTCTTAAGTTACAAGAATAATATCATTTCACCAAGTAAAATATCCATTTGATTTAGTAATCAAAACCAAACTTCAATCAAAGAAACAACCTTCTACCATTTGCAACCTTTTCTGCCTTGAATCTACTGCATGCTGAAATGGCTGCCCCTAATAGTGATGGGAGTAAGTGCTTTCCTTAATTCCTTCCTAGATTTATGGTTCATCGCTTCTCGGCCTTTTGGCTAAGATCAAGTCTAGATTTATGGTTCAGTGGGAAATCAAATGGGGGAACAGATATCCTTGTAATATAAAGTCAGGGACTTTTCAGTGATAGAAAAACACCTACTGACTTAGAAGAGAGGGAATGCATGCCTCAAAACTTGGTGAACATGTTCCCATGATGTAGAACATTCCTCTGTCTGCTGTTGGCTTCCATTTGCTTTCCTCAGCCCATGAGTATTAAGAGGTCTACCTTCAGCCCTTTTAGGACTTCCCAAATATCAACAATCAAAATTTATGTCTACTCCCTCTCACCATTTATGTCACATGTGTCATACCGGGTCAGTCCCAGGATGGGATTCCATTTGTGATCAAGTAGGGGATCTCAATATCTCCTCTTTTCAGGCATGCTCAAGCATTAATAAGATCCTAGGAATCTGATCTGTAACACTATCAGATCCTAGGAATAGACACTTTGAAACATGTCCAAATTAATTTCAGTTGAAGGGGAAACACTCCCCCTTCTTCATAAACTAAATCCTTTCCTTCCTCCATGGCAGAGGAATGTAAGCATGAAAATCTGGACCATCCATACCATCTCTTACCTCTCTTAAATATTCTCATCAAGCCTTAAACTACCCCTAAGGTATCCCAGTAATGTATAAGCTGAAAATTGAAAATTAGATTTTTGCTATCATCTTTAGAATATGCTTGACACAAATTGTTTTCTTGTTTTTCTTAGCTGAAACTCTTCCATTTGAATACTCTGTTGTGACATTTTAGAAAAAGACTAAGAAGAAAAGAGAGTTTTATTACCTGTAAACTTGAAAATAGATGAAGCATATATTACCCAATGGAAACCTTAAAGATGATGCTAAATAATACCCCATCAAAGGCTACACCTTCTTGATTTAAACTGTAATATTTAATTACTGACACTAACTATAAAAAGGTGTGGCCATACTTGTTCCTTCAAAAAACCATGGTACAGATGTAGTTTCATGGTATAGTCAAACAGAATGAATTTAATATTTTAGACAGTTTAACATATATTTAGAAGTATATACTAAAGCAATCTGTATAAGTAAAATATAATTTCTAATCATGGATGAAAAATGATAAAAATCTGAGGTACTCAACAAAATAGTAAAGATTCATCTCAGGATACTAGAGATTTCAGGTAAACTACACTGAAATTAGCATTTGGCCCTTGATATATTTCAGTACCTAACTGAGATAAAACAAACTTTCAAGGTTGGAAATGGCTCAAGTGATTTTATTTCATTTACTAGTAGGTGGTTAGGGTCAGCTGTGCACCATTTGATCATAAACCTCCATCTATGAAAAAGTACCCACTAGTGTGTGATTATACATCTACATAAAAGGCCCCAATGGACTTCAGACAAGAGTCCTTCATCTTCTCTTTCAGTTGGTTTTTCCAATAAAGTCACCCCATCAGAGTCAACATGTCTCTCAGTTTTATTAGGTTGTCATATAAGGAGTTCCAGGATTTGGATCTGGTAATAATAACAATCCAAACTATGAGGTCAAAAGAGAGGATGCACATAGGGAAAACCCATGTATTGATGCATTTATAAACTATCTCATCAACTGCACAACCAAAATTATCTTAGAAATACAAAATTTACTCTTTTGAATAAGACTCTATTCAATTGCAAAAATAATTATTTTAAAATATTTCAGAGATAGGTAGTTGAAAGTAGACCAAGATGAATTAATATCAAGTAAACTTATTTGTTGCAATAAAGAGGGAGAGAGAAGTTTAAAATCTTAGCTTCTGGTGGGAAGACGAAATGGAATTACTGGCACTTATGGACATGCTGATGTCTCTCATTTGAAAATTTGCATTTACATTCAGACAAGAAAAGATAGAAAAAAAATGGAGATAGAAAAAAATCATTTTGCACTGTTTGGGTAGTTGATTGGTAAGCTGAAGATCTGATGAAGATTTAAGTAATCAAATTAACATCTCAGAATCATTAGAACATTGGAGCTAGAAGCAGAATTCAGGGCAGTCTAGCCTAATTCTCTCCTGGACCATATTCTGACAAATTGTAATCAGCAGGTGAAGATCACTAATATTGGTGCTCAAACAACTAGAGTACATTAAAGCAGAGAGCCACTAGGAAATTCAGGCCACATCAGACATAATGTATTTCAGTGCTGAACACCTGACATAATAATGGTTAGAAATGGAAGTTTCACCTTTGAAAAAAGTCTCAAGGTGTGTATGTATGCTCTGTGTGAATTTCATAATTGCCAAAGTTTTTAGCACAGGTGGTTGTATGCCATCAAAGTGATGTTCCACAGCCCTTTAGCATTTACAGAGCTCATCTCTTACCTTCAGACTCTTTCAAATATAAGTGCATACAGAAACAAATTTAAAATTAAGGGTACTGGGTTCCAGCCACAGAGATTCTTGATTTGCATGGATAATGACTTGGAATGTTTATAAAAGCTTTCCAGTTAAATTTAGTATACATTTAGGGCTGAAAACAATGGTTTTAGGACCATGTTCTTAAAGAAAAAGGAAATATATGTTAAAAATCAATAATAGAGGAACTTTATGAGAAACATTCATGTATTTTATTTATAATAGTAATTTATATATAATAGTAATATAATAGTAATTTATAATAGTATAATAGTATTTTATATTTTTATATTTGTGCACTTTATATTATATTTATGTACTTTATATTTTACTCATAATGCTAATTTATGTACCTTAAATTTTTATTTTGGTTTGAAAATGGGTATATTCTTGCTTTCATTTAAGCAGTGAAAGCAAATATACATATAAAATATCTAGACAAAATAGTATGCACCCAAATTCAGAGGCAGGTTCAAAAATGAATATAATCTAATCAACTAAGATTGATATCAATGTAAAGTTGAACATCAAAAATTATATTTCTCTATAGTTTTTCCCATGGTTGGACTGTGGAAAAAAGTCATAAAATTATGTCAATATATAAAGGAATGGAATTTGATAATGTCTGATCATATTGTAAAACCTTCAGTAAATTAGTGAATTTGTCATTTTGTACTAATTAAACATATAACTACTTAGTGACTCAGAAATTCTACAAAATATCCATGTTAAATCACTCCATAATGTATAAAAGCATTTTTATTAGAAACATACATAAATATTCAAAGCAACTTTATCTATAATAGTTCTCAATGTGTGTCGGAGTTACTGGTACAAACTCACAAGGAACATTGTGAGTTAGTTTTGCAAGTTATACAACTTGGATTCAGGCATGGTTTAAGTACACACACCAGCAGTATGATAAATGCACATCTCAGTGCATCCTCCCCACATCCCATAGAGCCAGTTTACCAGGTGACCATTGGATAACACCAAACCAGAAACCACACAAATATCCAGCAATAAGAAACTGTATTTTAAAAAAGGTATTATAGTAACAAAATGGAATGTATCAATAAAAGGACAAATCTCTAATGCATGAATGTGTTTCAGAAATAGTATGTTAATTGAATAAATCAGATCAAAGAGTTGTGTAATCAATCTGTAATGACAAAATTCCTAAGGCTTAGTACCTCTAGGGTAAAAGGGCAGGGAGTATAAAGGGCATGGAGAGATTTGTGATATGCTGGAATGGAAGTATTTTAGGTTTTCATACAAGTGGTGCTTTACATGGTTATATACATATGTAAATACTGATTTCAGTGGATGCTGTATATAAATCACATCTTAATAAATAATGTTTCTAAAAATCCACATAAAATATCAAGATCAACAGAGATCAAAGGCAATTTCAAAAAAAAAAGATCAAAATATCAAGTACTTGTTCTGTCAGCTGTTAATCTAAGAAATATAACTATAACAGTGAAAAATTACAAGATAAACACAATGGAGGAGTCGATGGAAAGAAACAGCTCAGAAATAATCACACCATGAAATTTCAAAGAGCAATTACTACAATGTTAATAAAACAGAGACAAAATTGTCTGACTACAAAGAAAATAAGAACAATGTTTAACTGACACCATAACAAGAAAATGCAAGAGAATATCTGAGTTTCACATGGGAAAAAGTTTAAAAAAAATTGTGAACTTGAAACCAAAGTCAAAAAATCAATAGATTACCAGTGAAAATTCCTGTTCAATGAACAAAGTCACAAAAAATTTAGCAGACAGATATCCAGAAAAAAATCAATTAAAGTATATCACAATGCCAAACCACCAAAGTCTATGACTGCTGTCTTCAGTGCAGTAGCCAATAACTACATGTGAATATTTAAATGAAAATTAGTTAAAATTATAAAGGTGAAAACTTCATGACCTGTGTAATTATTTCCATAGTTCAAATGCTTAATAGTTATATGTGGCTATTATATTAGACAGAATGGTTATGGAACATTTCTATCAATGCAGAAAATTTTATTAAAAACACTGGTCTAGTATAGAAAGCCAGTTTTTCCAACATCACTTATTAAAGAGACTTTCTTCCAGTGAACACATTTGGCCCCTTTGTCAAAGATAAGGTGTTTGTAGTTGTGGCTGTATCTTCTATTCTGTTCCTTTGATCCTCACATCTGGGTTTTTTTTTTTTTAGTAGCATGTTGATTTCATTATAGCAGCTTTGAGATATAATTTCAAGTCTGGGATGGTGATGCCTCCTTCCTTGCCTTTGATGCCCAGGATTTCCTTCATGATTTTAGGTCTCTTATGGTTCAAGGTGGATTTCATGGATGTTTTCTCTAGATCTATGAGGTATATTAATGGTATTTTGATTGGGATTACATTAAATCTGTATAACAGTTTTGGGAGCATGACCATTTTCACAATGTTAGTTCTTCCTATCCATGAGCAAAAGATATCTTTCCAATTTCTGAATACCCATTCAATTTGTTTTCATAGTACTTTAATTTTCAATATGTGAATCATTTACTTCTTTTGTTAGATTGATTTCTAAGTATTTCAATTTTTATGTTATTGTGAAGGGTGTGGTATCCCTAATTTCTCTCTCATTGATTTTGTAGTTTATCACCATGCACGAGAGTCAAAATGGATCAAAGATCTAAATGTTAAGCTAGAAACACTAAATTTACTGGAAGACAAAGTAGGTAGTAATCTGCCAACTGTCCCTCAGACAAAGGACTTTTTTCTGGAACATATAAAAAAACTGAAAAAAAAATCACGCTTCCCAGACTCAAAGATCCAATCCAGAAATGGGCATTTGAAATGAACATATAATTGTCAGATGAAGAAATACAAATATCAAATAAGTATATGAAAAATGTTCATTATTGATCATTAGAGAAATGCAAATTAAAACAACACTGATATATCATCTCACTCCAGAAAGAATGACTAACATCAAGAAATTAACCAATAACAAATGCTGGTGGGGCTATAGGGAAAAAGGAACCCTTCTATATTGTTGACAGAAGTGTAGACTGTACAAGCACTGTAGAAATCAGTATGGAGATTCCTCAAGAAACTAAGATTAGAAGTTTCATTTGACCCCCTATTCCCCTTCTGGGTATTTTCCCAGAAGAATTAAAAACATCATATCACAAAAATGTATGTGCACCCATTTCTAGAAGCACAGTTTGTAATAGTTAAATTTTGGAAACAACACAAATGCCCATTGACTGAGCAAAGGATAACAAAGATGCAGAGTTTTTATATAATGCAGTACTATTCAGCCATAAAGAAAGATTAAACTCGAGATTTTATAGGTAAATTGATGTGACTAGAAACCATACTGATAAGTGAAATAAATCAGACTTGCATATGTAAACACTGAATTGTCTTGTTAGTGTAAAAAACTGAAAAAGTAAATAAGATCAAAAAGTTACAATAGACATGGTAAAAGGAAAAAAACTGCTAAAAGGGAAATTACATTGTTTGATCAATCTTGCATTCCTATATCTGGTAGCCTGAGCAATTACTTTGAGGATAACAATATGCGATATAACAACCATTGTTAAATTCCTATCATCTTGTTTTGAAATCCCATATTGCCATTGTTTTTTATTATTGTTGTCATTTTGCTTTTTTAATTGTTTATTCGCTTCTTGACTGTTCTCTTTTTTTTCTCTTTAAAATAAAAAAAAAAGAAGCACTGCTCTAGGATATAGAAGGTATTAACAAAAACTGAGAAAAAAAGGGTGCCTTAGTTACTTTTTACTCATCGCTGAGACAAAATACCTGACTCCCAAAATTGGGGAAGGAAAGGTTTATTTCTTACAGTTCTTGGAGGTTTCAGTCCATACACAGTTGGCTTCAAGGCAGGGTGACATGATGGGGCTGCAGTTCATGGCCACTGCAAACAGCAAGATGAGAACCAGCAAGAGAGAGAGACACATTTTCCTGCCATTACATCATCTCCCTGGCTCCACTCCTAGGTGAGTATAGCACTCACATCACCAATCTGAGCACTAGACAATGAACCAATCACAAATGTATAATTGCATGAGGCTTGGGGGCCACTGACATGAACCATGACAAAGGGAAACACAATTTTGAAAGTTAAAAAAAGACAAGTCACAGAAAAATAAAATTACTATAAATAAAGGAGTTTCATAGATTTACTTATTCAAGAAATGAAAACTAAAGTTACTGTATTTCTTCCTACAAAAGAAATTGATATATAATAATACCAAGTGCTGTCAAAAATGGCAAGAAGTAATAATCTTACTGTTTATAATGAAATATAAATTATCATTGTTGTACTAGGAAGAAGTTGATCAGTATACCTTCAAATGGATTATATGTATAATTTTGCTTCCAGGGACCCCACCCTCAAAGTATTTTCTCACACTTCCACAAACACACTTGTGAATATAATGCTATGTACCACAGAATATTATGTAGGTCTAGAAAGTTGAAGGCATGAATACACTTTCTATTCATTCCTCTGGGAATAAGCAAAATGTGATAGATGCTCACTGGTCAATACTATGGAGCAACTATACATAACTCATCAGGTAAATCCACACTCAGAAATATACTTAGTTGATTATATATATATATATATATATATATATATATATCCAACTGTTTAAAACAGAACAAAACCTATAAACAAAATATAGTACTCCATAATATAATGAAAAATATAGACACATGTGTACATTTCCACATTTATACCCATTATATGTATGCATAATAGCAAACCTGTATTGATGAAAGAGAATAGGAGAGAAAATTGAATAAAGGAGAAAATATGTCCTATGTCTTAACTTAAAAAAACAATTAAATATGAATAACACATACATCAATGGAAAAGAGAAGAAGGTTTAGGAATTTACCTAGTCAATAATATATATAGTCAATTGTTGAAAAATGAATTAAAAGAAAATGATAATCTTTAAAAAAGAAAAACACTGGGGATTCAGAGCTAAAGATGGCCCATCAGTGAGCAACAAAATACAAAGGCTCCCAGGAGAAACAACTCATATGCCAGAAAAACATCCTGGAGAGATCCAGACAGAGGAAGATGGATCCTCTTGACACAGGAAGAAATTAAAACATAAAAATGCTAGTCAAACATGCAGTCTTGGGGCTACAATTAGAATAGCTAAAATTACTGGACAAGGCATTTTCACTGCAACTTGCCAAGTTTGCACCGGCCTGAATTCACAAATTCATGCCAGCCATCAGAGCCACCCAAACTCGTTCTCGCCACCACTCACAGGAGTCACAGGCACACTGAAATCGGGGGTTGGTGAGCCCAACAGAGAGCAGAGCTGGTGAAGGGATGTTCATTAATCCACAGTCAGTGCTGGGAATGAGACACCCACACGGGAAGGCGGCGAACAAATGGGCGACATGTTGGAATTGGGCAGGAGGAGCCTGAAGTGGGAGTGACAATGACTTTAGTTGGTTGCTCCCTCCCCAGAGCAGATACATGGGATTTGCTTGGACTGGGTTGCACCCCTGGCTGGGACCCAGTGAGCTGTCCCAAATCTATTCCCTGTGCCTAGCATGCACTAACCTGGTGAAGGCCCCTGAACTTTGGCTAGCCCAGTGGGGAGGGACTGGCTTACACAGCCCCTGCTTACACCTCAGTGACAAAAGGAAGCAAGAGAGGGCAGAGATCCCTTGCCAGCATGCTTCAGAGGAACTGTGGCTGATAGGGGAGGGGACTGGGACCTTCACTGTACACCAGTGTGGAGGAGAAGAGAGAGGCAAGAGGAGGCCCCAGCCCAGAACCCTGAGACCACTGATCCAGGAGAGGGAAAAACAAGGGAGACTGAGGGTGGGAAACATGCAACATCAGATGTGGCTTCAATAGACATTAAGAGATATCTTTGGGACATTGTAGATGAGCTCAAAACTGAAATATTAAATCAGGTAAAGCAAGATATGATTAGAGTAATAAAAGAAATGCTAAGCATCTCTCAGAAAGACATAGACGGGAGGGACACAAAAAAAGGAGAGAAACATTTGATAAAGAACATAAAGAAAATATAGAATACATGAAGCAGATTCAAAGAGATAACCAAGAAATTAAAACTCCATTGAAAGCAGGTAAAACTCCTTAAAAGAAACTAAGGATAGACTATCAAAACTTGAAGACAAGTTTGCAATGTGTGGTCATGAAAGGAAAGATCTCTTAAAAATAACAAGGAAACAGGCAGTAACAATACACAGGCTAGAAGGTGACAAGAGAATCTACAATTTAAGAATAAGAAATGTGACCAAAGAAGTGGGAATGCAAAGAGGTGAATTACAAAGGCTATTCACAGAAATAATTAAGGAAAATTTCCCAAGCATGGGAAAAGAAAATGACATTCAGTTATGTGAGGCATACAGAACTCCAGCCACCTACAACCAAAACAGAGCTAAACCCAGACATATAAAATAATCAGGATCCCAGAAATACAATATAAAAACAGACTATTAAAAGCCATCAGAGAAAAGAAACAGATTACCTATAAAGGTAAGCCCATCAGAATCACGGCTGACTTCTCAACACAGACCATCAGATCAAGAAGAGCTTGGAGTGAAGTATTCCAAGCCCTGAAAGAAAATAACCTCCAGCCCAGATTGATGTACCCTGCAAAACTGTCACTAGAAATTAATGGAGAAACAAGATGCTTCCATGACAAAGAGGAACTGGGGGAGTTTGTGACCACCAATCCAACCCTACAGAGAATACTGAAGGACATTCTAGAGAGAGAAAAAAAAAAACACCAGGATTTTAGGAACAGTGGCAGAAAGGCCTCAGTGAGCAGGGCAGGCTCACTGAAGGAGAAAAGTAGACAAACAAAGGCAGAAAAATAGCATAGCAGAAATGCAGAGAAGGATGGCTAGAATCTCTAACATTGATCGCTTTGATACACTATATTGTTAATAGTGCACTAGGACTTAAAACCCACATTACTCACACCACTCTGCTTAGATGAATTATATTCTGTTCCAGTCATTCTACCTGTACTAGATTGAAGGGCACAGACAGTTACCCCTAAAATAACAGGATATAGTATGGTAATCATCCTCAATTTCCTATTAACTTAATCTAAAGCTCTGTATAACCTACACTGTTTTACCATGACTGATATAATTAAATCTGGTTTGTTAGATCACTGTTTTGTATTGATAGATTTTTTTCAAAGCTGTTATGATTGATAGTATCAAGTCTGAGAGTATAGGCAACTGCACTTAAGATGACAAGATTCATAGAATACCCACTCTGGTATGATTATTAACTGCCTTTGAAGTTTTATACTGTCTGCAATGTTTTATTTTTACTAATATTGTTATGTAAATTATATAATTGAATTCAATTATATTGCCCTATTTAATTATGCCTGATGATATAGACAATTCTATTGAAGAGAATAAGAAACAACACAGTAATCATTGTAGGTCACCTTGTACTTGGTTTTATACGACTTTTTGGTTTTATGTTTTTATAGGAATTTGTTTTTTTTTGTCTTGCTAGGTTTTGTTTTTCCCTCTAATACAGAAAGAATAGAAATACATGTAGAAACTCATGTATGCATAGCTATTTACATTCTAACTGTTTGAATATCTACTTTGTATGCTTTAATTTTGTAACTTGAACAACTATTTCTAAGAGGACAATATGTAATTTATCAACTAGTGATTTCTTACTGTTTATCTTTTTCTTTTGAAATTCTGTATTATCTCTACCCTTTACATGTTCTTTTTCTCTTTAAATAAAAAAAACTTAAAAAAAGAAAAATGCTGAAATGATTGGATATCTAATAAAATAAAGGAAAAATTAAAGAGGAAAGCAAAAGAAAAAGAATCTCCACCTACACCTTGTACAATATACAAAAATTAATTCAAAATACAGTATAATCCTAAATAAAGGCTTAAAATTATGAAAAATTTAGAATAAAACAGTAGAAAACCTCTGTGACCTTGAGTTAAGCAAAACTTTCCTAAATGCAACATTGAAAACACAAGATCAAGGATACTTTGTTTTTTTTTTTTAATTTTCAAAATGCATTCTATCAGAACCAGACATGAGGGCATGCATGTGCAGTCTCTGCACTCTAGAAGCTGAGTTAGCTACATTGTTCGAGTCCAAGAGTTCAAAACCAGCCTGCACAACTTAGGGACATCTTTCTTAAAAACAGAAAAGAAAAAGGAGGAGGAGGAGGAAGGTACTGTGCTACAGATGAAAAAGCATTCCTCAAAGCAACACAAAACATTTTCTAAATATAAATCTTACAAAGGACTCATATCTAGGACATATAAGAACTCTTAAAACTCAAGAATTTGAAATAACATGGTAGACAATGTGCAAGCTGTTGAAACAGCTCACCAAAGAAGATATATAGATATCATATTAACACAAAAATAATGCTTAACATTACTAATCATTAGAGAAATCCAAATAAAGTGAACAATGAGAAACTACCCTGAAAGTTCTTTTTTATATTTTGGAAAAGTGTGATTAAAAAATAGGCTGAATGGTGCTGCCAGGTACCATCCAATGGAAGGACAGGCTTGTCAAAATACTGTAGTGTATCTCATCCATTTTATCCTCCTCTGTTTTCTACCAGATATGGAACTTTAAGATTATGGCTGTTCTCAAAATGAAAACAACCATGCAGGTAAGTGTTTTTAATCAATTCAATAAGATAGCCATGATATGGCACCAGCATTCTTCAAAGAAGACTTCAGAACAGTTTTAGAATGTAGCGAGAATGATGGGTTGTGTGTGGTTGAAGTGAGAAAAAGTTTTTTGAGGGAGATTAAAGGCAGTGTGGCTTTTACTGTAATTAAACATGTGTAAACATCATATTGTGTCATTACTATGAGAAGCTGAACAATAAATAAAAGTGTACAGTAGATATTGTGAATTGAGAAGAAAATGTACAAAAGAAAAGAGAAACTGATGGGGGAAAGTGGAAAGAAAAGGGACAGAAAAAATATATATATGAGTTGGTCATATCTATAGTTTCACTTAGTTCATTTAAAAGAAAGATCTATGCTAATAGTTTGGATAATATTTCATGCCTATATCTTGTACTCTAAGTAATTACTATGAAGATAATACATGATGTATTAATTATTGCTACTCTCCTATTGTCGTTTTGAAACTTTTATTTTTATTTCTATTTTTTCTCTTTAAAATAAAAAAATAAACACTCAACATGTTTTCAGATCATGCCTCACCTACAAAGACACACACAATTTGTAATAACAGTTTTATTTTATTTTTTCAACTTTTATCTTTAATAGCACATATTTGTTGTGGTATATACTGATTATATTCACCATGGGGAATTGGTAATATAAATATCAGTTACAAGTGTATAGAGAAACAAATTCCATACAATAAAATACTACTCATCCATAAAATCACTGCTGTTACACACTTTAACATGGATAAATCTCAAAATAATCATGCTGTATAGAAAAAGTGAGGCAAAAATGTATACTGCAGTGAAAAACTATGAACAATAAATATATGAAAGAATATTCAACATCATTTGTCATTTAATAAATACAAATAAAAATAACACTGAAATTCCATGTCCAGAAAGAATGGCTATCAATAACAAGTGCTGGTGAAGCTGTGGGGGAAAAGGAACCCTTCTTTGTTGTTGGTGGGAGTATAAAGTGGTATTATAATCACTATGGAAATAAACATGAAATCGCCTCAAAAATTTAAAACTGCTGGTTCCATTTGAGTCAGCTATTTCTCTCTCCTAGGTATCTTTCCAAAGAATTAAAGTCATCATACCACAATGATACATACATACCTATGATTATAGAAGCATAATTTATAATAGCTAAATATTGGAAACAGCCCATACACCCAGTGACAGATGAATGAATTAAAAAATGTGACATTTGTATACAATGGAGTGTTACTTCACCATAAAGAAGGATAAAATTGAAACATTTTAAGAACATGAATGCATCTCCAGATCATAATCTTAAGTGAAAAATTCTCGAGATCATAATCTTAAGTGAAATGAATCAGACACACATTTAATTATCATAGTGTTTCTCTTGTGTAAGAAACCCAGATTGTAAGTAAGCAGAATAGAATACAGATATTAGGAAGTAGAAAGAACTTTTCCAAAAGGGAAGGGGAACAATGGAAGGGAAAGAGATGAAAAAAGGAAAAGTGATTTTTTTACAAAGAGGTAATTGTAGAAAAAATGGAAACACTGTTTTTGCAAATTGGAAGAGAAAAAAGAGTTGAAGGGAGGAAAAAGGGATAGAAACAAGGAATTAATATATATTATGTACTTGAGCAAATTCTCTATGATGCATGTGATCATAATGTATGGCAAACGTGTACGAATGAAAAAATATATATACTATGAATCCATTTGTAAAGACTCTAGGAGCTGCACACCAATCTATGGTGACAGAAAGCAGATCTGTCTGATTAATAAAGGTACAGGGGCAGAGGTGAAATTACAAAGAGACATGAGGAAACCTGGGCTGGGTAAATATGCTCCTTAACTGAATTGAAGTGACAGTCTCATCAGTGTATTCATATGTCAAATTTTATCAGATTGTATACTTTAAATATTTGCAACTTGTAGTAAGTAAATTATGGCACAATAAAGTTGTGAAAGAACAAAAATGAGAGGACATTTGCATGGAATAATGTTGGTTGATGACATGGCACAACCTGGGAAAAATGTTTTTAAGTAATCCATCCATCTGCACTTACAGTTCTTAAATATTTTAATTACAAACTCATACTTGATTGAATGTGCTAAATAATCTCAATAACAGGTCTTTAGAACAAGACACATTCTATTACACCATTTGGAGATAGCTAACCCTACTGTAGTAATGAAAGAAGGAATGTGTCTTTGACATGCAAGCATGGGAAACAGCTAAACTAAAACATATATGAGATATAATTACAGATTTCGTGAAAACTTAAGTTCAGAGAAGATTTTACTAGTGTTTTAAGATCAAGACTTGTATTAGATAAATTTGTGTTTTAATACTTGATCTACCATGAACCACCTGAATGAGGCTATCAAAGTGAATTAGCCTGGGTACCAGCCCTTTCAATTTACTTTATTTTTATTATTAATTTTTTATTTTAAAAAGAAAAAAGTCAGAAAAGAAAAACAAAAAGCAAAAGAGACAAACAATAACAACAAACCCAGAACAATAACAATATAGGCTTTCAACACAGAATGAAAGAAATTTAACAATGGTTGTCATATTACATAAATGGAGGCAACATGAGAATATCCTCACAAGTCAATTTCTTATTATTTACTTCAAAAGCTTTTTACACCACCAACAAGCTAGTTTTACTACTCTTTGGGTTTTAAACAACATCAGCCCATAGTAGAGGCTTTTATTTCATATTAAATTGTCCATTACAAACATATCTAAAGGAATCTCATTGCTTTATGAAGGTTCATCAAAGGACGATATTCAGATATGGGAACCATTATTGAATGTACTATAGCATAAGATTCTATATTCTCAGGATGAGAGTTTTGGAAATATAAAAATCATGGTCATTTTCCTCAAACGTTAAGCTGTAATATGTCACAGTAAGGATAATCAAACCTAGGAAAAACACTGTAGGAACAACTGAATTATCATGCACATATTAAAATAGGCTCTCCCAGTGCCCCTAAGGAACAGAAGAGGTAAACAGAGCTCAATTTATGGAGGATTTCAAAATTATTCAGTAAAAGCTCTTCACAGACTCTTTGTTAGAAAATAAAAAAGATTATTAATCTCAAGGCAATAGTAAATTTGGCTCAAACAGAAGAAAGTCACAAACTATACCAGAATATTCTCCTCAGAATGGTATAAATGATCAAAGGATACCAAAATTCTTCACTTTTTTTTTTTTTTTTTTTTTTGTACGAGGGATTGAACTCATGACCTCACGCTTGCCAGGCAGGTGCTTAAGTCACTGAGCTAAATCCCCAGCCCAGGATACCAAAACTCTAAAGAGAGAAAGAAAATATTTTGCAGCCTGAAACATGCATGTTGATAATTTTCTTCTTGAGAAAAGTGATACATCGCCTGTACTCTACTACCTAAGAAATATTAGTGTCTTGGAGAGTTTACTTTTCATTTCAGCTTTACTGCTAACTTTATATACAACTTTGCTCTGTTGTCCTGCCTCCTGTTCTTTCTATATTCCTTGCTTTTAATAACACTGCAAATGTCTGTCTTTGAAGATGAATATATATTGCAAACTATCTTCCACAAATATGCACATTAAAATATTTTAATCATATGCAAAAGGGATTAAATCACTAATTTTTAAATGCTGCTAAAAGTATATGACTTTTAAAATATAAACTATTAAAATATTTTCAATATTTGATTGGATAGTGTTTAAAATTTGCAATTTAATGAATCAAATAATCTTGAATTGCTGCCATGTTACATAAATTGACATGTCAAAAGTTCTATTAAAAAATTTTGCATGGCTGTCATTGAGAAATTATAAAGTGACATGTTTTTCAAAGATGAGACCAAGAAGTCACATTATGATCTGTATCCTATACTGTGTATTAAATTATATGACATTACGGAATCAGTTTATAAAATGCTATGTTAAGCATACTATAATTTTAAATAACTGAATAAAATCTTCCTATTAAATGTGAGTGGTATTGAACAGTGATTTTAAATATTTGGCTGTTATTCTTCAAAAAATAAAGGTTGATTATACAATAGGCATTCTTAATCTACAGTTAGCTGACTGAAGCTCATGCAAATTGAAACAGAACTGGGATGTTCTAAACCATGACACAAGGGGTTACCAAGGTAACCCACCAGGAGGCTGTCTTGGCATCTTCTGGAATAAAATGGAAAGAAGACATTACAGTGAGCAGATGGGGGATGGGGAGACTTCTGAGCAGGGTTATATAATCAAAGTGTTACAAAAAAAATTCCTGCAGCTCCATGAAATTGCTTACAAACCAAGTACGAACAAAGTGTCTCTCACATTTCCACTATTTAAATCAGGGAGGATTTATGTATCCCTAAGAGTAGAATTTAAAAATATTATATATTTTAAATGTTATTTAAGGGTTATAATTTCTGTAAGGCCACTATAATATTTATCCACTTCATACTAACAAAAGATTCAACAGTGATACACAATTTACACTCACAATGAACAAGCTATGCTAACTTGATAATATTTTACTATTTTTATAGGTCTTTGGAGGCATGGAATTTGCCTAAGGAAATATTCTCAAGATAGTAGATCACAAAGAACAATGAAAGAAAAGAATAGATGACACTAAAGAATCATTTTGCTTTAGCACATGGTTAATTTTCCATTTATTCCCAACATTTATTTTAGAATCACAAGGTATTTCTTTGATTTAGGACTTGTCTTATATTTGATATTGCTGTTTGTATTAAACATGCTCTATTATCTTTCATTCTTTCTCTCCACACAGCTGATTTTTGTCAACACAAGGTTATTCTATAAATAGCCAGTGAATTTCCTTGGTCTGTCCTTAGGCATTTTTTTTTCTTTCTCCTATGTCCCTAAAGATTAAAAAGAACTCTCAGAGCTAATGAAGGACAGGCATAGGAAGAGGTCACTTTGGTAATGTGTATACGGGAAATTTCATAGCACATGTGGTAGTCACAACTGAATTACAGTTTAATAGTTTCTTGGGCATGAAGTTCCATCAGAAAAATGCAAAAATCTTACAAATTTTCATTTCAGATGTTTGCAAACAATATTGTTTCAATTTTACATTAAACATATAAAGTTCATGTCATTTGTAATTTTGCCCAAATAATTGAAAAGTGCAATCTTTATATGTCTTAGGTACCAAGACACTCAAATTATTAAAATAAGCACAATTTGAATGCTCAAAGATGATCATTTTACACTGTACATGAATTCAAAATAAGTAATGTTATTTTGCTAGTTTGGTGCCATAGAGAGAGATTTTAGGGTATAATCTTCCTTTTAAGGGATTATTTTTCTCTTAAGAATCAAGTGGCTACTGTCATCCATCTGTTCATACCATTGCTTTTGTTAAAATATTGCAATCTCTCTTATCACCTGCAGACTAAGTCTCCTTACCATGATGTATAGGACCTCTCCCTAGATTTCTGTCAAGACGCAGTAAGCTTCAGCTACACAGCTACCTCTTTCTGAACAGATAGCACTATTTATTATTCTCTTTTAGGGATATTCTTCTTCTCTGAAAACATATTTTAACCCAAATCACATGTCACATCTTTTATAACGTAGTATCTTCTCCTCTTCTCACCCCATAGGGATCGTGGTTTTTTTTTCCTATGTTCCTATGGCACTTTGCATTTATTTAATACAGTATGGTCGGTCACATGATGATGTGCTTTTGAGCTCTGTCTCTCATGTATGATATGCCTCTTGAAAACAGAGTCATGTTTTATTCATTTGGATCATCAGTATAGTCCCAGCACTTACAGGACAATTCACAAATGCTCAAATTTGTTCAGATGAGTTGCTTGAATAATAGACCACAGAAGACCCAGAGATGAGGAAGGGTCTGAGGGGCAGACAATCCAGGTAGCTTAGCTGCAGAGTCCAAGCTTTAAATTTAGCTGATTCCTAATCTTTATAATTAGATCAAAATAACTTACTGATTCAGAATCAATTCGAGAGTGGGATAGATGAATGTGCTTTTTTTATTTTTTTAAAGTACTAGGGATTGAATCAGCACTGAGCTATGTCATACCCATTTAAATTATTTATATTGTGGCAGGTTCGCATTAAGTTGCCCAGGAAGGACTTGAACTTGCTATCTCTCTGCTTTAGTCTCTCAAAGTGTTGAGATTACAAGTGTGTACCACCATGCCTGACAGCATCCACCTTTAAAAGAGCACTTCAAGCGATATTGACACCAGAGTTCAGGAACAAAACAAAAAACAAATACTAACAAAGAGCTTTTAAGTGCACGACAAATATTTCCTAAAAAAACAAAATAAATGGAGGAAATGCCTAAAATTGGAAACATTTTCCACTAAATATCTAATCTACTTCATTTTAAGAAAATAAAGCATATGAATTATGATTATCATTGAGCATAATTTGTATGCAATTTTTAAAAGTGATGTCCTTACCACTGGAGGAGCAACTTTCAAGGTCATAAACTTATAATCTCACTTCAACAGGACACTTTTATCATCTCAACAAGGGAAGAGCACCTTTAATGTGATCTTTACAGCCTCCAAATATGCCAGACCAAGAAACTAGAGTTTTTGTGACAAGAATGTCAGTATTATCAGTATTTGAGAGAAGTCAAAGAGAAGAGTCTACAAGGGAGTGTCAAGTACAGTGTCAGTGTACTTTCAAAAGAAAGAAATCAGTGCTGCTAGGAAACATATAGTAGACACCAACAAATTGACACAATTAAACCAAGGTAACAAAGAGTTAGACAACTGGTGCTGATTATTTTAGCTGATCTTTCCCTAAAAATAATCATCTTCCAAAGGTTCCTAAGGCAAGGTTCCATGAGAGTAGAAATGGGGTGCAGAAGATGCTGAGCAGGCTTATCTCTAGTTTTTCTCCATCCTCAGTCTTATGGAGAGAATAGTATTAACAGGTCAAGTACCCATATGCCTATGGGTATAGTGTCAGTGCAGGTAGACTCATAATCTACACAAATGTCTCTGCAGGAATTCACTAATGCGTGCAAACATGTGATTCCAATTTCACCTCAGATTTTACTACAAGTTTCTCAAATAGGGATGAAACACATCACTGAATCCCACCTGCTTTGCTTGATCCTAATGTCCTGTCTTACTTTAACCCTTGAAGCACTGAACAGTGCCACTTGTTAACCACCACCTTAACCCCAAACACTGCTCAGGATTCTTTGCTAGTGGGCAATTCGTCTGGGTCAGAACAGCATTGGATTTCACATTGTGCCAACTAGATTTTTGAAGTCACTAAACCCCGGAGAAACACGTTGCTCTATGCTTTGGCTTCAGCTGCCTGATCCATGATGTTTCCGTCTAACCATATGCTGATACGTACTCACTGCAAGATCCGGCTTTGCACCTGTGTTCATTTTCCTGTCCCCATCAAGCTGCACTTTACTTGCTCCTTTTCATTCACTTTGAGATGCTGAAGGTTCGGCACATATTGTGATTAAGTTTGCTTTTGCTGGAATGTAATTAAGTGCTGATTAAGTTATGAGCTTAATTGGAAACTAAAGCAATATCTCTTGCTGAGTCTAAAAGTTCTAACTCTAGCTAGGAATAAACAGCCATATCATTCAAGCAAAGAACCATTGAAGACACCAAAACTGCCCTTTTGATGTCTTGGCACATTTACTGATAAAGGCACCCCTTACTTGTGTATTAAAAACAATCCTTTTCCTTTCTCTTAGAAGGTCATAGATTATTTTCCCTAAAACAAACGGTAGACAAAAGATTCCATGTGATGACACAACCATCATTTCCAAGTGAAAACCCAACTTGAACTTGTAGAACATAAGGGACGATAGTTCAGACTTTGGTTTTTGCCATTTTGTATTTTTTAGCTTTTACTTATATTTTTCTTTCATAGAAGCTGTTTAAAGCTGTAACATCATTAGACTGAATGGAAACTAAAATAATATAGAGAAGAAACACACAGAAAAGGAAGAGAGACAATAAACAATGTCAAAACAAATATAAATCTCTTTCCTGTCAAATTACTGCAAAGCACTTTCAAATCTGATGGCTAATAGAGCTTATGAATAAGTAAGTCCCAAGATTCTCAAAAATGTGTAATTTCTCTAGTGTATGGATTTATGTACTATTTCTAGAGAGAAAAGTTGTCCTCAACAGAGCAGAGAGAGTAAATTTTCTTTCCTTACTAACTTTGTTTTCATGTTCCTCCAAAAACTAGTAATGCAAAATGTTGTAATCTCATCTCCTTTGCATCTTTATAAAGCCATAATATTAAAGAATAAATATGCACATAAATGAGTGTTATGGAATATCCATTTCTGTTTATAAATTTTGTGAAAATTTGACAATTACTCTAGCAATTAGCTGATGCTAGGAAAAAACATCTTTAGCAAGTTTGCCTGAATTAACTTGGAATTAAATCCAATGCTATAAAATAAACATGATTTTGATATCATAACAAAACTCTATCTTCATAATATTACTTAAATATATAGCCAGGGGCTGGGGTGGCTCAGTGGTAGAGCATTTGTCTGGCAGCCACAGGCTCTGAGCACCACAAAAAATTATACATAAATGTATATGTAAATGTTCCTTTAATGATGAACTATAAGCAAAGGAAGATTAAGAGTTTTCAGCTCTTGATTACAAAGCAATGTAAAAAAGTTTTAAATGTCTTACTAAAAAAATGTATAGCTAGGTATATTCAGTAATAGTAAGCCAAAAATAGCTACAGTTATACATATCATTTCCTAATAACAATAAAGTTGGATAAAACCTTAAAACCAAATACTAATTTTACATGCTGAACTTCATCAATAAGAGTAATTGCTAACTGACATTTATTAAACAGTGTGGACCATTCACTGTACCAGTCATTCTAATGTTTTGATGTCATTAATTCATCACAAAATCACAAATTGTTTTGGGAAGGGAAGTTAACAGCTTCATCTGTGGCTTTTTCTCCAGTGCTAGCTAGGAATGCTCCAGTATTTGACTCTTGGAAAATTCTCATAGCAATGCATTCCACAAAATTTATGGGAAAACAGGATATCAGAAGATAAAGGAGAATCTAGCTGAGAATTGCATATTGGACAAGCATCTGCCCTCTTCCTGCTCACCTTCCCCTTCCTCCTCTTTCCTCCTCTCCTCTTACTCTTGTTCCCTCTCCTTTCCCTCTCCCCTCTCCCTCCTCTTCCCTTTCTTCTTCTTCTCATTCTTTCTCCTTCCTATTTCCCCTCTTCTTCTGCTCATCCTCTCCTCCTCCTTAGCCTTCTTCTTTCTTCTCCTTCTTTCTCACCTTCTTTTCCCTCTTCCTCTTTTTCTTTCTCTTTCTCCTTCTTTCATCTCCCTCTCCCTCTCTCACTCCTTCTCTTCTCATTCTTTTTCTTTGCCCTCTCCTTCTCCTTCTTTCAATGTCTCCTTATTCTACTTTCTCTTCCTCTTCTTCTTTCTACTCCTCTCATTCCCCTTCTCTTCTCTCACTCCTCCCTTTCTTCTTGTCCTTCCTCTACTTGTCTTCCTCCTCCTTCTCTTTTTTCTTCCTCTTCTTGCATTTCTTCTTCTCTTTCTTTTTCTCCTTCTTCTTTTCCTTCTCTTTCTTCTTCTATTTTGTGGTACTAGGGATTAAAACTCTTTTCTTGTGCAAAGAATGTAATAAAAACTCTATATGGAAACAAAGCAATTTCTCTAAAGATGGGAATAATTATAAACACAGATGGGGACCAATTAAAAAAACTGAAGTTATTGCAGTGCTATCTAGTTCTCTAAGTCAAAGTTATCCATCATTATCACTCATGATCTGATTCCCAAGCACAGAATAATTTGAATATCAAAGCATATGCGTGTTATTTATACAGAACACAGAGTTCCTGCTATGTTGTTGCTGTGCATGCTTTCTTATTTCCTTCCTATACTTAATAAGTCTAAAAACTTAATACTAGTTAAAATATATTTTATCTCCTGGGTTTAATGCTAAAACCAAATCGTAAAGCAGTGTCACTAGAGTAACAAAGCAGGCTTCCAAGGACTATGCATTATCTCTGTTTTGCAAATAAGAAAGTATAGGATAAGAGATTAAGCTACAGCAAGTAGTCCAGTCATACTGAAGTTGTCTGTCATCAATGTGCTTTAAATTAATAACAAAGTCTGTTCATCTTGCTTCCTTTCAAGTACCAAATCCAATTATGATGCCCTCAATTGTCGGACACAATTTAAATAGGTGACTATTCTCCATGGATGAAAATCATTACTGTGCTATGGGAAATCTATTTGATATCAACAATATCTATCTCTCAGGTCTCTTTTATTTTCTCCCTCCCAAAAATTACTGACATTTCATATTTTCCACAAAAATTTTCCCAGGAACATGGATTCTTCCAAATTTACTTGCATATGAATCTATAACTTTTGCTGGTCTCTTTAAAAACATACCCAAACCTTGCTGTATTGTTTTTTGAGTTTATTATTTGATGGCAGCAGTATTTGTTTTTCTGAATATTCATTATATGATCCTACTGATTTATGTTAACAAGCATGCAATACATCTGCATTTTGCTAAGTCAACCCATAAGAGTTTTTCAACAAAAGTATACACTTCAGAGGTAGAGACTGTTTCTGCCAGTATCTTGTGTGTTCTCAGAGTTCATACTTGTTTAACATGACAAATATTATACATTCTGTCAATGAATCAAAGAATTGGTCATTCAAAGCCTGAGAAAAATAGAAAAATTCTTCACCCACCTTGTTTTTAAAAAAGAAAGAAAAGATCCAAGCCTATACAATTAGAAATGAAAAAGATGAAATTAACCTATTGTAGAGAAATCCAAATGAGTATTGGTAATTACTTTGAAAAACTGTAATCTGACAAAATGAAAAACTCAGAAGAGATGGATAAATTTCCAGATGCACACTGCTATGGTTTGTTTGTAGGTGTCTCTCCAAGGCTTCAGTGGTCATATATGAGGCTTTTTCAGAGGTGGCTGAATCAAAAGTGTTGCTGTTGGGATTAAAGGTGTGTGATTACCAAATCAGTCCACTGGTCGGTTTGGCACTGCACTAATCTTGACAACCTACATAGAATATAGAAGAGACAGAAAGAAGCTGCTAAGGTCTCCTGCTTGCCTTGCTACTTCTTGCCCACCCTGAACTGTTTCTCCACAGAGATACTTTTTCTGCCATGCCACTGTGCTTTGGAGTCAGCTGACTATGGATTTCTACAAATCAAGAGCCAAATAAAACTTCCTTCCCTTAACTTTGGGTGTCAGGTATTTTGTGTTAGTAATAAGAAAAGTGACTATGACATATACAAACTACCAAAGCTGAAACAAGAAGATATAAAACAGTGAAATTGAAGTAATAAAAAATTAGTTGGTATAAAAATATACTAAGGAAAGCTCAGATTCAGCTGATTCACTGCCAAATTCTGCAAGAACTGCAGAGAAGATCTAATACAAATACTCCTCAAACTCTTAATAAAGTTGAAAGGGAAGCAGTACTTCCAAAGTTGTTTCTGGAAGCAAGCATTACCCTGATTCCAAAATCAGAAAAGGACCCAAATGAAAAAGAGGAACACAGACCAATCTCTTTAAAGAACATAAGAGCCAAAATCTGCAGTAATACACTGGCAAACAGAATGCAGCAAATCATCAAAAAATGACCAAGTAGGATTTATTCCAGGGATGCAGGGAAGGTTGAACACATGAGAATAAATAAATGTAATTTACTACATAAGTAAAATCAAGGACAAAAACTATGGGAGCATCTCAATAGATACAGAAAAAGCATTTGACAAACTTCAGCATCCATTCATGATAAAAAAAAAACTCAAGAAAATAGGAATAGAGTCTTTATCTTAATCTGACAAAAGCCAACTATGACATACCAATGATCAAAATCATAATGGAGAGAAGCTGACACCCTACTCTAAAAAATCAGAAACAAGGTAAGAATGGCCACTATCACCACGTCTATTCAGCATATTTCTTGAAATACTAGTTAGGGCAATTAGGAAAGAGAAAGAAATAAAAGGATATGGACAGGGAAAGTGTAAGTTAAATTACCATTACTTGCTGATGATATGATCTTTTACATGGAAGACCCGAAATCCTCCATCAACATACTTCTAGAACTAACATCCAAATGCAATAGTTTAGCAGAATATAAAGTCAACATTCAAAAATCAATAGCATTGCTGCACAACAATAACAAATTCCCAGAGAGGGAAGTTAGGGAAACAATATCTTTCACAATAACATCAAAAAATGAAATACTTAGAAATTAATCTAGCCAAAGATGTGAAAGAATTCTACAACAAAAACTATTGTGATATTCTGAAAAAGGAGATCAAAGAGGTTATCAAAAAATGGAAAGATATCCTCTGTTCCTGGATAGGCAGAATCAATATAGTTAACATGACTGTACTTTCCAAACTGCTATACAGGTTTAATACAATCCCAATGAAAATACCAATGACATTTCTGACAGAACTGGAGAACTTAATCTTAAAATTCATATTGAACCAGAAGACACTTATAATGGCAACAAGTGCAAGGCAGTGGGCATCACAATCCTACCTCAACTTATATCAGAAACTACAGAGATAGCATCAGAGTGGTATTAGGAAAAAAACAGACTGTGGATAAATGGAACACAATAGAAAATACAGAAGAAACTCCAGGCACACTCAGTTATGCAATCATTGACAATGGGGCCAAATCCCTTTGCCAGAGAAAACATAACTTCTTTAACAGATGGTTCTGGGAAAGTTGACAACTCATATCCTGAAAAATTTAACTCAGACCAATATCTCTTACCATACACTAAAATCAAAATGGATCAAAGAGCTAAACATTAAAATAGAAACACTCAATCTACTGGAGAACAAAATAGGGAAAACTCTTGAAGACATATATGTCAACAATCTCTGTTGCTCAAGAAATAATACCAAGGATTAATAAATGGGATAACACTATATCAAAAAGGTTTTGCACCACAAACAAAATCACCAACAAAGTGAAGAGACAACCTACAGAATGAGAAAAATATTTTAGGTATCCTCAGACAATAGATTATCATCTAGAATATATAAAGACTATGTAAAAATTTAGACCCCAAAATTTAAAGACCTAATCAAACAATGGGCATCTGAAATGAATAGACACTTCTCAGATGAAGAAATACAATTGATCAGTAAGGGTGTGGGAAAAAAATTCAACATTGCTGGTCATTCAAGAAATGCAAATTAAAGCAACTTTAAGATTCCATCTCACTCCAGAAAGAATGGCTCCATCAAGAAATCAACTAATAACAAATACTGGTGAGACTGTGGGGAAAAGGGTGAGAATGTAAATGGATACAACCACTATGGAAATCAATACAGATATTAGAAAAAAAAAGACCTAAAAATAGAAATTCCATTTGACTCAGCTATTTACCTTTTAAGCATCTTTCAAAAAGAGTTAAAACATAATGTTTTAACATCGTAATGTATGCATATACATGTTTGATCAAGCCAATTCATAATAGCTAAATCTTGGAAACAGAGATAATGCCCATCAACAGACAAATGGTTAAAGAAAATATGGTATTTATATATAATGAGTACTATTCTGCAACAAAGAAAGATAAACTTGAGGCATTTATAGGGAAATGGATGCACCTTGAAACCATAATGTTAAGTGAAGTAAATCAGATACACAATTGCATGGTTTCTCTTATATAAAAAGTTAATATATAATTAAAGTGTAAAATAAAAGACAGTTAATAGAAAAGAGGAGAGACAAAAAAATTATTGTATTCTTCATATGTTTCTACTGTCAGTTTCTCATTTCACTCCAATATTGTGTGGGAACTCATATTACAGGATTTCTGTTTCTTTGGGTATATGTTAAGGTCTTTGTTTTTGCTATGAAGCTATTTTGAATTTAAAACATTTTTCAGAACATGAAAATCTATGAAGATAGACAGTAGCTCAGTGGTTGCCTAGATTTAAAGGCAAAGGACTGGGATGATTTAGGTAGGGTGTTTGGGACAACAAAAATGATCCATATGTGACTGCACTAATGAATTTACAATTCTGCCAATAAGCTAAATTTTTATGGATTGCATATGTGCAAATTTTAGTTCAATAAAGTTGTTATTTTATGAAAAATAATAGGTGGTTTGGTAATGAATGGGTATAAAGTTCTTTTTGGGGTGATGAGAAAGTTCCAGAAGTAGAGAGTGGCGGTGACTACATAATATTTTGAATATATTTAAAACCACTGAATTATATGGTCAAAAGTGGATACAATGACAAATTTTGTTGGAAATATTTTAACACAGTTATAAGTTGAATTCAGTTTAATATTAAATATAAATTTGCAATTAAACACATTATATTGAAAGAAAAGTATTAATAAAAGTTCAAAACTCAAAAAAAATCATTAGGATATATATATATATATATATATATATATATATATATATATGTTACACAGTTTTTAAATGTAAACAGACATCTACTACATCCAACTCAGATTATTATTTTATAGAAAAACCAAGTAAGAAGCTGAAATATATGAACCTAGATTTTTGTTAAAGGGTTCAAGAGAGAAATTCCATCTTAGTTGCAATTTTATAATTTCTTACATATAGAAAACTTTATTCCCTTTTGCTACTACCTTTAAAGAAAAGATAAATTTTACTTCAAAAACTTCACCATGAGAAGAAAACAAAACCTAACCTGAGTAACTTGGTTTTGATTTTTTAATAAAATCATATAGGAAAATCGGAAAATCTCTACTCTTCAGTTATATGACTCAATTTATAATGGACCTCTGCAACTATCAGCGATTCCTGAGCTCTGCATCATGTTGGAACTTCCGGCGCTGGGAGAACAGGCGGTGGACTCGCGGCCCTGCTAAGCAGCTGTGGCCGTGCTGGTGCGCGCGCGCGCTAAGAATCAGACATTGATCCATCTCCACCCGCGCCCCCCCCCGCCCCGCCATTAGCACGTCTGCACCAGTGGTCTGAGTATCTTTTTGGAGGATGAATGTATGCAGCGTGGCAAGTAAGGGGGATTTCTCTCTATCATCTCTTGAAGGCAAATATTTTTATCACTGTTTTGCTCAGTTTTGATTAATGGTACTGCTTTATTCAATATTCTGTTTTTAAAAGTTCGATATTTCCTTCCATTTTCCTCTATTTGATTGAAAGAACAGCTAATGTGAACAAAATGGGCTGTACTAGTGAGCCCATTGCTCGTGTCCTGGTGACTTGTTCTGAGGTTCTGTGGTAGTTTCACTGCACTGCAGTCGCATGGGTTTGTTCTGTCTTGTTCTGCTGTATTTTGCTACCTTCAAAAATAAAGTAGATAAGAAAGTAACAAAATACCTCCAAAAATCTCCCAACTCCACCAAAGCTGATCCATGGATCATGGATGAGGAGAAACTCAAAAACAAGGCAACAGAATTATATAAGGTGATTAAAAGTATATAACAACAGCAAAACAAGTCAGTAAGGTACTGAGCAACCTGAAACAGGATATAACTAAGCAGATAATGGACTTAAAAAGTAAAAAGAAGAAAAGAATGTGCTCTAGAGGATACGGCTGCATGTATGTTTAAGTGTGTCGGATTGATAACCATGTTGCTAAGTTGTTATTGGATCATTGAACTTCTTTGCAGTCTCACTGTTTGAATGTCCACTTTGTATGCTTTAATTTTGTAACTTTGACAATTAGGTCTAAGAAGACAATATGTAATTTATCAACTAGTGATTTCTTACTGCTTTTTTTTCCCAGAAATTCTGTATTGTTTCTACCCCTTTTTCTGTTTTGCTTTTTTTTCTCTTTAAATAAAATTAAAACAAAAAAAAAATAAAATTATATATATATATAGCCTCTGTATTTTGCTGTGTTAACATCTAAGAGTTTTTCTACCCTAAAATTCCAGAAGCACAATTATAAGCAGATTTAACTTCTAAATGGACCATATTTGATTACTATAGCTTATACAAGCATATCCATTAATGATTTCTGTCATGAGTGAGAAAGTTTTTCTCCTAATAAAATTACTTTTTTATTCAAAAAATATAAACAATACAGACTCACTGATGTCTGTATTATAGCTTGTTTATAAATACTAATGTTAATGTTATTAGTTTATCCAATATTTTTACTAGATTTACCTAAAATTTTCTCTAGCCTTAATTTTTGCAGTATTGCTCATTTGCTCATTTCCATCATATATATTGTCTTCGTTACTTTTCTCTCACTCCTGGGACAAAATACCCAGGACCCAAAATTAAGGAAGGACAGGTTTATTTAGCTTACAGTTTTTGGAAGTTTCAGTCCATAATCAGCTGACTCCAAGGAAGGGTGGCATGGCACTGAGGCAACACTTCAAGGGAGTAGCCAGCAAAAGCAGCCAGTGCAAAAAGGAGGAAGAGCAAGCCTCTTTTATTCCCTTATATTATATGCAGGTCATCTCCCAACCCCTAATGTAGCACTCAAAATCTCTGTGCCCTTCTCTTGCACAGGATGAGGATATTTACAAAGAAGAATCCTAGCTCCCTGCTGAGTCTCTCAGTTAAACTTCTAAACTTCTCAAGTTGACACAATGCATCAACCATAACAATCCACCTCTTGTCAACTTGGTAACCAGACACATTTCTTTAAACCTGTTTCCAGATACAAAGATACACTTTTTCTTAACATTTTACAACTTCAATATTCTAACACAGATGTTACAATCTTTAAGAGTTTTTTTTATATGAGAATCATAGCATATTTATATTATATGAGAATCACAGCATTCCACTCCTGGCCCCAAAAGACTCATGCACATCTCTTTATGCAAAACGCATTTACTCCATCTGCAAGACTTACCATAGTCCTAACAGTTTCAGCACTGCTGAAAAGTCAAAGTCACCTCCCAGATCTAAGGCAAATTCCAGCTGCAAGCCCCTGTACAAATGAAAACAAAGTTAAACACTTCCCACACCAATGGCACAAGATAAACATTTTCATTCCAAAAGTTACAAACAAGAGGATACAAAGGATTGGGACAAAAGCAAGTCCAAACTCCAGCAGCACAAACATTAAGTCCTGTAGTTGCACATCTAGCATCTAAAGCAATCTAGTTTTGAGCTCCAAAAAGCTTGAGTGACTCTACCCCCATGGTACTTCTGGTAGTTGTAGCTCCCACAGCTTCTCTCTTGGACTGGTTTAGCTCCCTTTTTGCATTTCCTTAGAAGATCCACACTTCTGGCTTTTCCAAACTGCTAGGGTCTCCATTATACCTTCAGCTTCACACTCACAGCTTCATGCACTGACCTCTCAGGGACACACTGCCTGGCCTCCCAGGCCTTGTGAAATTTGGATGGGAGCCTTTTTAACCTCAGAACTCTCACATTCTGTATGCACCTAAAACCAGTGCTATGTGTATGATGCTGAGTTCTGCTGCCAGTTGGAGAAGTAGCCAGACTTTCCTCTCTCTTGGCTGTAGGGGCCAAGTGTCTGGAACATTGGGCACTCTGAATCCAATACTGAGGAATGTATTTTTATGCTGCCAGCATTCTGAAATGGTGCTCTGTGACTTTTGTCACAAAGCAGTCTTTCACTTTTGCAGTTTTGATGCTGCAAAGGTTTGAGACTTGCTGCTTTTTGTGATGCCTTCAGGACATGTTTTCTATTCTCCTGTCTCTTCTCAACATCAAGATTTCCTCAGCTCTATCTTTGCAGTCTACAGCTTTATTGGAGCTTCCTTTCTGGCCAAACTCACATTTTAAATCATCCTGTTGGGTTCTTTGTTCTCAATTTACAACATAAATCTGATTAAAAGCCCCTAATAATAGCCATGCCACTGCCTCAACATTAGATTGCCTTGAAATTTCTCTGGCAGTTCACCACCCTTAATTTTACTCTCAGGCAAAGTCTCTTGACATGAGCAAAATACATACAAACTTCTTCCCAGGCCAAAAAATACATTATCTGGAGTCCAGCACCCAATGTAGTCCTTTCCAGCAGAAATCTCCTGAACCTGGTCTTTACTGGCAGGATTTCTATCAGCCTTCTGAGCTCTGACTAGAATCTCCTGCATGGAACAGCCCAAGGCATTTCAGTTCTTCGCTTTCATGTGACACCTCCAAACCTTTCCAAACTCTTCCCACAAGCAACTCTCAAAGGCTCTTGAACCACATGGTCAGGTAAAGTTATAGCAACAACCCCAAACTTCTGGTACCAAATTTTATCTTGGTTACTTTTCTCTTGTTGCTAGGATAAAATTTCCAACATCCAAAATTAAGGAAAGATTTATTTAGCTTACAGTTTGTGGAGGTTTCAGTCCATAATCAGCTGGCTCCAAGACACAGTGGCAAGGCAATGAATGGGGCAACACTTTAAGGCAGCAGCCAGAAAAATCAGCCAGAATAAAATGGAAAAGAGCAAGACTCTTTTCCTCCCTTATATTGTATGCAAGCCACCTCCACCTCTAGGGCAAATGTAGCACTCACAAAATCTCAGTCCCCTCCTCTTGCACAAAATGAAGATATTTACAAAGGATCTTAACTCCTTGCTGTCTCTTAGTTAAATTTCTAAATTTCTCAAGTTGACACAATATACCAACCATAACATATGTATATTTATATTTTAAATCTAAAGTAAATTGCTCAAACTATAATTTTCAAATATTTTGAGTTTGAATACAATACTAATATGATCTTCCTCTAAACCACACAAAGATGGTATATGATTCATATTTCACAAAGGGAAAAAGTGTAATTCATAAAGCAAAATTAGTGAATACTAGAGCATAGATTTGAATCCTATATGATTTCATATATGTTGTGGTATTTATTTTGACATTTAACTTTAAAACTGTGATTATGAGAATAGTATATATTCATTAGAGAAGTTTAATGCCAATAAAATTTTCACAGTGAGATTAAACTTGTTTATATTTCAATGTATTCTAAATTACATATACTTAGATATGTACATATGTAGTAAATACATGTGATATACAATTGACATATTTTTCCATTTTTATACATCATAGGCAAATATAGTCACCTATACATTTTCAAAGATTTTTTAATATTCAATTTTATACTTTGCTTTTAAATTTGTGAATCACTGAGCATTTCTGTACATTATTATTCTTTCACATTACTTTTAACTACTTTTAATATTCTCCTGTCATAATTTACAATTGCAGTAACTTACAGTATTTTTAACTAATTACTCCTTCTGTTGAGTATTTAAACAGTCCAATAATACAAAATCAGTAAGTAAATTGTTTTACATATTGACCAAACTCAGTTTCCATTTTACTACCATGCCCCATTCTTATCCTCTCATCTGAGCAATTTGAATTCTGCTGTCTACTACTCAACTGTAGCTGTTCTTGCTAAAGCAATTCACAAATTTTCTGTTGCTGGATCTAATGACTACATGTCAAGGCTCTTAACTAACTTGTCTACGGGAAGTGTTTCCATACAGAACTTCCTTGTTTTCTTCTCTGACTTATGTAATGCTACATTCATTTGCTTCTTACCAGTGATTTCTTTATCTCATTTTTCATATTTTAAAAAGCCACCTCCTCAAACAGGCCATTGCAATACAAATTATGAAACAGTATAAGTTATTCTAAAAGGTAAACAAAAAGTGAAATAAAACCTTTTTATTCTATAGATAGAAAACAACCAAGTACAAGAACTCTTCTATTTATTTATTAATGTAAACCTAAAATAAATCACAATGCCTGGCCCTATGCACTGTGATGAATAGTGAAAAAACTTCCTTTTTTCCCAATCCTCTTGGTGTAGAAAGACTTCTTAAAACTTCATAGAAGCACTGTCCTACTCAAAGTAATGCTGTAAGCTTTACATAATTAATTAAAAGACATTTTATAGGGTACTTTCAAAGGAAAAAAATGTGTGTGATATAGGAATTGTTCCCTTTTTATATTTATGTAGTTCTTTGCTGCTAAAATGAATTAAAACTCTTTGTCACTGTGTATGATCAGAAGTTATTTAGTTAACTGGCCCCAGGACAGACTGATCAATAATTCTAGAACTCTCACCACAACTAATAGTTCTGAGACTTTTTTGTTAAAAAGTAAAAGTGATGTCAAGGAAGTATAATAAATCTACACATATTCTCTGCCTCTATTTTTAAAAGTAGATGATTTTAATTATTGAAAATTCAATTATATATCTCAGATAGGACAACTCTTAGTAGAAGACCTTCACTCTTAAAGATTAATCATCTTCCTTTAATTTTGCTCCTTCAGTCACAAGTTCAGAATTTCCTGGAATAAATATTTACCAGAGATTCTGTGAGAGCATTCTACCAAGTGCATCTAAATTTTATGTAAATGTTGTCATATTTCTTTCCAAATTGTTGTGTTACAAAATATGAAGTGAATGTGTCTACAAATCCCCACACACATAAGTGTGGTTTTGATAAATTCAAGTGTCAATCTTGCTGCTGACAAGAAAACCTGTTTTATTCTATTCCTACCCTTACATGATTGACTGAAGATAATTTAATTTTAAGACTCAATTTGAAATATGCTTCAGTGTTGATTACATTCTATATTTTTAAAAAATACAACTCTAAGCAATCATGATCACTACTTTGTCTAGTGCACTCTGGCAGAAGTATAGATTGTACTCGAAACACAAACCAACCTCATTGTCAAACTCACTATTTGGCAGTCTTGCACAAGCTAGAAATGGCCTCAAAATATGTTTACTTAACTAATATTTTTATTATTCTATCATAAAAATGATATTAGAATTCAAAATTGGTTGAAAATACTTCACATCACTAAAATCTTTGAGATGATTACATTAAAACAAATGCTGACAATATTAATTCTAAACACTGCATGATCATTTATATATTTCTTTAAGAAAATAAAGATATTTCAATTACAATATGTTTCTTCACTATTTATTCTTATAATAATTATTCATTTACATTGTTCACAATATAATTACTAATAGAATAGAGTGACTTGTCAAAATAAATCTTATTGATTAGTAAATAAGTACAAGTAGTTAATCTGCAATTGCATATTGATGAAAATTCACCACAATTTGTGGTTACCACAATCAACACTTATTTGGCACCAGACATTATGAAGAGCATTAATCTGTGGCAATTATTGAAGAATTTATAAATAAGAGTACTTATCATTAAATTATACAGGGAGTCAAATGAAATCAGATAACTTGCAGTGAGCATTTAGGGAAAAGAGAAAAATAGGAAAAAAAGACAATAAAAATGGAAAAAAGACAATGAACTTTTTAAAGAGGTAAAAATGATTTCTTTGGTAATAGTAGAAGTTGCTTCCACTGGAGATTTATGCAAGGCCATAATTTACTCTAAAAGTGTGTGCTTAGCATCTTCAAGTGACAAAAGCCTCTGAACAATGCACGAGAGTCAGGCAATCAGACTCTGTACTGAGGAATCTTGTACTCTACTCCTGAAGGAAGACAGCCAGCCATCAGCCAGCAACATACACTAGAAGAAAATATATCATTAATGATCAATTCTAAAAAACATGGAAACCATGTTACATAACATTAATGATAACTGGTAAAATTCTGAATCAAGTAGTTAGAGAAAATCTTTCTGGGAAGATGGTATTTAATAGAGGTGGGGTTGGTCAGGTGAAGACAGTTATGGAGAGGGGGTAACTACTTCAAAAGATTACACCAAAAATCAGTTTAGAGTATGACTGACATATAAGGGAAAGGGTGACAGTCTTAGGAAATTATTAAGAGGGACCAACTCATAGAATTTGGTAAGGAATTTAGCTTTAATTCCAAGTATGCTGGGAAAGCATTACAGTGTTATAAGCAATAGAAGGGAGTACCTACGACTGTACATTTTTAAAGAATGCTGCATGAAACATAATAGATTACTCAATTTTAATTGGATAACTATATTCCTACTTTTATTCAACAAGTTCATGAGACAGATACCTATATAATCTCTTTCTTTGAGAATAAAAAGGAATTGTGCTTTGCTTTAAAAAGCAAAAAGATAGAAGATGGCAAAAACAATGTGATGTCATTTCCCTGGGTACAGTAAATCCTGTGAAACTGGATTGCATTAACCACCTGACAGGACAGATACCTCTTCCCTCTCCTTAAAGAAGAGAGTGACAGAGGAATGTAAGTGGTCATTAAGACCTGAAGGCAACCTCTAGCCTAGTAAGAAGCTGGGCCCTCAAACCTGTGGACCCAAAAAATGAACCATGCCTACTACCCAAATGGATATGGAGCTGGATTTCTCCTTAGTTAGCACAGTCCAACCAATCCATTGTAAGTAACCTTGTGAGAACTTGAATGCAGAAACAGCTAGGCCACGGCCAGACTCTTGACCATGTGGATACTGTATAATAACAAATGTGTTCTGTTTCCAGACAACAGGCTTGTGATCATATTTGTGCAACAAGAAAAGATATAGTGTGTCAAAACTTATCTGAGAGGCCGTAGGAGGGTTGGCCATAGGAGTTCAATTGGTTCAAAAGAAGGTATCAACAGAGAAAAGAATCCCAGTCCAATATGGTTTTTCCTTGCTCTGGTGTGATTCCTTTATCTCAACACACCTTTTTTAGTATCTGAATTGTTTCATCACAACCTTTTCCTAATATCTGATTCCAGTGCATTCTGGTATTCTTAAACTTGTCTATTAAATACAAGATGAATTTTAATTTTAGAAAATAAAGCCATAAAAGGAAAAATATATAACAATGAAATTCTGTGCAACAGCTAATGGTAAAGGGGAATAGGAGGTGTGGTTCTGAAGAATGAGGGTGTAGATCAGAGTTGAGAGCAGGTTCTATATCCCAAAAGATGGTGCCATTAGCACCAAGTGTGGAGAGGTCAGGAACGAACATCAGACCATGTGTGGGACAGGCTGTACCCCATGGCAAAAAGCCATTCCCCTTCAATGCAATAATACAGAGGTTTTAAACATCTAATTGGATGTTTCACTAAATAATTTTGAGACTTTGTAAGCAATTGTTTAAAACCACTTGAATTGGTTTCTATTGTTAAGGGGGAAATGACTTAAAATAACTCTCTAAAGTCTTTTTTAATGACTCTAAATCTATGATTCTGAGTGTTACCTGATCTTCTGGCAAGTACAACACCCAATGTGGTAGATTCTAGACAAAGTACAAAGGCAAAATCATATTCCTCCCCCAGTACGAAGAGCTTATAATGTAGTTGTAGAAAAAAAATATATATATATCCATGAAAACACTAAATAACAAAATAAAGCAGAATAGGATTAAGTGGCAAAATAAGAAGTGACATTAGTTCACAGAAGAAATAAATTAAGGGGAAATATAACATCCTATTAAAAGTCCACTGAAAGTATGGTGACATAAGCTCTGAATTCTTTCCTTGCTTTCATAATTTTTCTTCTACTACAATTCTAATCACACAATATAGCTTCTTTATGGAATCATGTCTGCTGATTCATGCAGTGTGAGCCCTAAGATTCAATCAATCACTGTGTATTACCTACTCCTGAATTAACAGTATACAGCCACTGGTGTTTGTATACCTGAATTCCAGTGGACTCAGGAAGCTGAGGCAAGAGGATTGCTATTAGTTGAGGCCAGCCTGTGTTACATTGTGAGTTTTAGGATAGTCTGAACAACATAGTAAGACTCTGTCTCAAAACAAACAAACAGTGCACAGCATAAACCAGTACACATAGAATAAGATCATTAAACATTCATAAAACTGAATCAACAGGTGAAGAGAAGGTGATATTAATAAGGTGATATTAATATCCATAGGGTGCAATCATCATGAAAAGGACAGAGAAATGAATACACAGCATTTAAGGGGAGACACTATTAGCTAGAAGTACACTTAGTTGGGATAAATATGTGATACTGGCTATGCTAAATCAACTTAAGAAAAAAGGAATGATATCCAGGGATAGCTTACAAAAATGAAGGAAGAGCTGAATAATCAAGCCATTCGCGGATATGCTGTGGTGTAATATCAGAGACCACAGCAACTGAAATCAAGTACTCTTCATTCCTCTTCCTAAATTCTCTTGCATATTGATTTAATTAACCATAAATGAATGTCAGTTTCTTCTACCTAGATGGGGACAAGTAACCACAACTGTAGGATTATCTTTGTATCCTTATCACTAAAGTAGAGTTTTGAGTCAGACACAGTTCTAAAAATGATGAATGACACATTTCCAGATTCCACTTAGATTACATGTCCAGCCTCGACATTAGAGTAGCTGGCACAAGGGAGGGGCTATGTCACTTTATGGAGAGTGACTGATATGTCTGATAGCATTAGCGGTTTTAAGATCTAGTCAGATATCACAAAAATCTTTACATATTAGGATAATAAGAATATTCACAGCTTATTTCATTTTGATAAAAAGACTAATCTTTCAACAATTATACACCTAGTGACAGAGCTTGAAAATACATGAAGCAAGAGCTATTAATTATGAGAAGAAATAGACCAACACTTGTAGTCTGAGATATCTGTCAGTAACTCACTCTTAGTAGTGGAAAGAATAAGAGAAGAAAAATCAACAAGGATAATGAAGATATATCTATATCTGTATCTGTATCTGTATCTATATCTATATGAAAGATCCTGAAGTGTTAGTTTGCAAGATGAAAAGAGATTGCCTATTGCCAAAAAAAAAGAGAAAACCCCATTTCTTTCATACATTTGCAGTTTCGTGTTGCACATCTCCTTTCTCTGACACTCTCTCGACTTCACCCTCCATATTCCAACCAGAAGGCCTCTCAAGACATTTTCCATTGTTTTCTTTTCTCCTTCAATGGCCTTTGTTGGGCTGAATTTCCAACCTCTTATCTCAGCCTACACCACATTGCAGTTTTACTCCTCATAATGCATCCCTTCCCAGCATTCTAGCTTTACGCCTCTTATTTCTCTTCCATGCCTACTATTTTTAAGCATTTTTAATATTTAGCAAGGGCAATGTTCCTTTATACCTTCAGAGCTTCACAAAAGCTGATCTTTTTTTCTGGAACATCCTAGCCCCACTAACAACACTTGGATACAAAGTGAAAGTTAAAATGCATAGTAATTACAATGAGTTCTGTATTTATATTGGGCACACATTTCTTTCAGACACCTCAACTAAATTTTAGCACACAAAACTATGTTTTGCCACAAATGTCAACTCCTAAATCTCATGTACAAATTCTGAATCACTTGTAGACAGTAGAAATAAATAATAAAGCAAAACCTCTTTTCATGTCCGTTTAATATTTGTCCCTCCCTCTTTTTCATTAAAGTGAGAACAACCACATCATAGTTTAGGCAGGGTAAATAATGAAATCTCAGTCCTGCCTAACAAAGCCACATATAGATTTGACCACAGTTTAATTAAATGATAGGAAGCATTAAAATTTATTGTAAATTAATTATGTTTTGCATTTTTAATATTTTATGCTATCATTTAAAAACAACTATAACTATATTATAGTGCTTTGTTTCTTTTATAATAAAACAAATAATGACTTTTCATAAAAAGGGATTAGTCACTATAGTTAATTTACTGTAGCACCTATCTTTACCCACGTTCACATTAGGTAGATTTTTGTACTATTTTTAAGTAAGTTTCTCATGAAAAAATAACAAATATAATTTTAATAGCTATAATTTAACACCTTAGATTATTTAATATACATGGAATGCAAACTGGCTAATAGTGTGATATTATTTCTTTTACAGTGGTTTAGTATTCTATATGCTGAAAAATCTAACTGTGCTTAATCAGTACATTGCAAAAAAAATGAACACCATAATTATTACAGTGAAAGAGACTCTAAAAATAAATGTTAAAATTATATTTCTTAGTCATTTAAAAGATGCTTTCTTTTATTATATTCCTTTCTACCATGTCACAGTCTTAGTTTCTCTATGTTTTTAGCATTCAGAACCATTTTGAAGTATAATATATATTCTATTTTTATAAATCGAATGTATTACATAATATCATCCCTCATATTCTCTATCCTGAGCACAAGGAGGAAATAAATAGCAGCAGAAGGGTTATTCATTGCACATTTATTCTATATATACCTAAGTTCTAAGTATAAATATCTGACTTCCATCATCTTTTTCAGTTATTCCCATACTCAACTTTCTGCAAAATATTTGAGATACCCAAGTCCTCCGTACTTCCCATCCTTGGAGGTATCATTCCACTTTTACTATTTTCCTGATCTAGCTCAGATTCCATTTCTCAGGATTTAAAATACATTCATTGGTCTTTCTCTTTTCTCTTTACCTCTTTCTCCTATCCATCTGCTAATACCACAGACATCTCCTTGCACTGAGGTTACTGAAGTGTACAAGGAAAAAAAAATCAGAGGTGGGTAGATTGGAGCTTTCCAATTTCACTGATTCCAAAAACTCCTAACAAACATTAGCAGCCATGTGAATGTAGGGCAAGTAGTAAAAATATCTGGTGAATTGGATTGAAATACCAAAGACTATCCTTCAGAGTTTACTGAAATGTCAGGTACAAGGATAAGCTACTGTTGTGGCCCTCAAAGTTTGCTTCAGTCAAGGAACAATAAAATGAGAGTAATATGGCAGTGAGGACAAAACTTTCCCAGAGAAATTCTGGTTCTAAAACATAAAATCAACTCACACTGACATGAATTAACAAAGGGAGTGGTGTGTAATAGTAAAAGAGATAATGCTAAATCCTGTATGTTGCCTACTGTACTAAATTCTATAGAATTACCCTGTTGTCAAATATTAGAAAATAAAATTTATCATTAAAAGCTGATGAGCTTACTAGAACTGTAGAAATCAATCCAGAGACAAGCTTAACAGAAACACAGATCAATTTTATGGTGACTCACTCTGTTTGTAATAACAACTGTTTGCAAAGATTGCTCTTAAGCAAACTTTTAGTGTGAAGGAGTAAATTGTATGTGACTTTTCTCTATAAACCAGAAACCAAATTTACCATATATCTTCTGATTTAAACAAAAGACAGTCAACACTGCTACTCTGGCCCTACACATATGTTCTATATTGGAAGATAAGACTCACCAACTTTTCTCATTAATCGCTTATTGTTTTATTTACCTAGCCTTTTTTGGTAAAACAGTGATCAGATTGAGCCCATCCATCAGCTGTTTATCCAATAATTCTTTCCTATCCCTATTTGAGAAAATTGGAGTTTTAAAAATGTGTCCATTCACTATCAAAATGTATTTCTGAATCCTTTCAACACCTGTACTCAAATCTAAATTTTAAGTTCATATTTTTATCATTTAAAATTACATGTATTTTTTCTCTGAAATCTGTACTGAAAGGATATGATTTTATTTTCAATATATATATTGAAATTAATTTAATGTATAAATCACTAGTACAAAATAAAAGATACACTTTATTAGTAAAGCACATTAGAAAAATTGAATTGGATGAAAATTAGCTTTCGGTTTGTAATACTCATTGAAAGCTTGTAACAAAAATATCAAGAGCCTGGATTGAATATGGGCTTGTCTTTATGATCACTTGAACACAAAAATTCTGTCTTACTAATAATTTTTCAAGCTTGGAGTATGAAAGATTATATTAATATTTCTTTCCCTGCTCATTCTTGATGATTTTTTCCCTCTTAAATGCACTTACATTCTCTCTACATACTTATCTTTTAATTCAAGTTATGTCTTAGTATAACATTTCCTCTCTCCCACTTAGTCTAAAAATCTCTAAAACTTCTGCTCAGCCACAAAAATATTCCTAACATCAATCATCTCCTTTCTACATTCACAAATATGGTTTACAGATTCAATATTTTTTAAGCAGCAAAGTGTAATAGCTTTTTAGTTGATTTCCTTTATTTCATCAAGTAGTATTTAACCATTAGAGATTTTCAGATTCCTTTGAAATCTGTTGAGATTGTCTTGCTAGAAATAGTCAGTAACACAAAATAACACATATAGTTTCTGAAAATTAGCAGAGTTGGAGAAATCAGATGTCATGAATTTAAAACTGTACTCTTATCTCCCCAATTTCCAGCCTGCTCTTCTTTCTCTGTCATTTTAAACCTCCCAAAATATTCATAAATCAGATTAATTTCCTAAACATTCTTTTACATTCCCTCACTGTTAAAATTAACTCATCTTTACCATAGACTCAAATTTACATAAGCAACAGCTTTACTTCTAGTGTGACTCAAATCAGACTTCCGTCTGGATTCTGTATTCCACCTTCAATTGATAATCAGCATATTTGCTACCATGTTATGCTTCCTTTGCTGATTTTTCTCTACCTAAAGGCTCTTTATGTGAATCAAAACATAATAATGCCTAAGTCCCAAAACAACAGATTCTGAACAAATTGTTGTGTACATTGGGGGCATTAGAGTTTTTACATTTCTCCAGCTGTGACTAATATACAGCTAAGTTTGAAAATTAACAATGTGGATAGCCTAGTTAATACCTGAATCTCTTAATTCTTTTTCCATTTTGTTACTCCTTCTCTTTTGTACTATGTCAAAAGATAGAGGAATACAAATTTATAACAAAATGAAAAGCAATGCTTTCTTAAATAGGGTATAGAAAACATCATCTTCAAAGGAAAAGATGTTTAACTTAACTTCATTTTAATGAAGTATTTCTGTTCATTCAAAGACACTAACCTGGAAGAAGATATTTGTACCATATAACTCTTACAAAATGATCAGACAAATAATATACAAAAATTTCTTTAAGTTAATGAGAAAATATTTTAAAATGTGCAAAGGACTTGGACAGATGATTTAATAACAAGACCAAAGATATGGTGAAGCACTGTGGTCAAAAATCATGAATCATAAGGAAGATGTAAATATAAATCACAATAGGAAGCCAGCACATATCCAGAAGATTGAGGAAATTATTCGACCATCCAAATTGCTGGCATGCAACAACAGGACTGAAATTTTTGTCAAACACATTTAAAAACACCTGTAAAATTGTTATGCAATAGCTATTAAAACTGAACATAGGAGTAGAAGACAAGATGGCCAATCAGTGAGCAACAAAATACAAAGCCTCCCAGGGGAAACAACTCATACACCAGAATAAAACACCCTGGAGAGACCCAGACAGAGGGAGATGGATCCTCTCAACACAGGAAGAAATTAAAATATAAAAAAGCTCGTCAAATACTTCAGGACTACAACTGAAACAGCTGAAAATTACGAGACACAGTGTTTTCACGGTGACCCGCCAAGTGTGCACCAGTTGAGTCCACGCCAGCAGGCAGAGCCACCCAAACTCATTCCCGCCGCCACTCACAGGACACACAGCAGTGCTGAAGTTGGGGTTGGTGAGCCCAATGGAAAGCAGAGCCAGCAAAGGGACCTTCATTAATCCATGGTCAGTGCTGGGAATGAGACCCCCGCCACACTTGGGAAGGGCTTGACCAAATGGGCGACATATTGGAAGTGGGCAGGAGGAGCCTGAACTAGGAGTGACAGTGACTTCAGTTGGTTGCTCCCTCCCCAGAATAGATTCATGGGATTTGCTTGGACTGGGCTGCACCCCTGGCCGGGATACAATGAGCCATCCCAAATTGATTCCCTGAGCCTAGCAAGCACTGAATGGGTAAAAGGCCCCTGAAGTTTGGTGGGCCCAGTGGGGAGGGGCAGGCAGGAGAGGGCAGAGGTCCCCCACCAGAATGCTTCAGAGGAACCGTGGCCAACAGGGAAGAGGGCTGGGACCTACACTATAACCTGTGTGGAGGAAGCCAAGGCCATGACAGGAGAGAGAGGCAGGAGGAGGCCCCCAGCCCAGAACCCTGAGAACACTGAACCAAGAGAAGGAAAAACAAGGTAGACTGAGGGCAGCAAACACAACATAAGGCATGGCTTCAATGGACATTAAGAGATACCTTAGGGACCTTGTAGACGAGCTCAAAACTGTAATGTTAAATCAAGTAAAGCAGGATATGAGTAGAGTAATATAAGAAATGCCCTCAGGAAATATTTCTCAGGATGATACAGATGGAAGAAGGGAGGAACACAAAAAAAGGAGAGAAAAATTCGATAAAGAATATAAAGAAATCATAGAATACATGAAGCAGATGCAAAGAGACTATCAGGAAATTAAAAACTCAATTGAAAGCTGGCAAAACTCCTTAAAAGAAACTAAGAATAGACTATCAAAACTTGAAGACAAGTTGGCAGTGTGTGATGATGAAAGGGAAGATCTCATAAAAATAACAAGGAAACAGGCAGTAATACAAAGGTTAAAAGATGACAAGAGAATCTATAATTTAAGAATAAGAAATGTGAATAAAGAAGCAGGAATACATACAGGTGAATTACAAAGGCTATTCACAGAAATAATTAAGGAAAACTTCCCAAGCATGGGAAAAGAAAATGACATACGGTTGTGTGAGGCATATAGAACCCAGCCACCTACAACCAAAACATATAATAATCAAGATGCCAGAAATTCAATATAAAAACAGAATATTAAAAGCTGTCAGAGAAAAGAAACATTACCTATAAAAATAAGTCCGTCAGAATCACGGCTGATTTCTCGACACAGACCATCAGATCAAGAGGAGCTTGGAGTGAAGTATTCAAAGCCCTGAAAGAGAATAACCTCAGGGTAAATCAATAACCAGATTGATGTACCCTGCAGAACTGTCACTAGAAATTGATGGAGAAACAAGATGCTTCCATGACAAAGAGGAATTAATTTGTGACCACCAATCCAACTCTACAGAGAATACTGAAGGACATTCTAGAGAGAGAAAAAAAAAATACCAGGATTTTAGGAACAGTGGCAAAAAGGCCTCAATGAGGCAGGCAGGCAGTAGAATGAAGGAGAAAAGTAGACAAACAAAGGCAGGAAAATAGCATGGCAGAAATGAGGCAGAGAGGGATAACTAGAAACTCTAACATAGATGGCCTTGATACACTATATTGTTAATAGCGCACCAGGATTTAAAACCCATATTACTCACACTACTCTGCTTAGATGTATTATATTCTGTTCCAGTCATTCTACCTGTACTAGATTTGAGGGCACAGACAGTAATCCCAAAAATAACAGGATATAGTATGGTAATCATCCTTAATTTCCTATTAACTTAATCTAAAGCTCTGTATAACCTACACTGTTTTACCATGATTGGTTGTAATCGAATCTGGTTTGTTGGATTGCGGTTTTGTATTGATAGATTTTATTCAAAGTTGTTATGATTGATAGTATCAAGTATGAGAGTATAAGCAACTGCACTGAAGATGACAAGATCCACTAGAATATCCACTCTGGTTTGATTATTACCTGCCTTTGAAGTTTTATACTGTCTACAATGTTTTATTTTTACTACTATTATTATTTACTGCTATACTCAATCATACTGCTATACTCAATCATACTGCTATATTCAATTATGCCTGATGATATAGACATTCTATTGAAGATAATAAGAAACAATACAGCAATCATTGTAGATCACCTTGTACTGTGGTTTTATACGACTTTTTGGTTTCATGTTTTTATAGGAATTTGTTTTGTTTTGTCTTGCTAAGTTTTGTTTTTCCCTCTAATACAGAAGGTATAGAAATACATACAGAGTTTTATGCATGTGTAGCTGTTTACACTCTCACTGTTTGACTACCTACTTTGTATGCTTTAATTTTGTAACTTGAGCAACTGTTTCTAAGAGGACAATATGTAATTTATCAACTAGTAACTTCTTGTTTATCTTTTTTTTTTGAATTCTGTATTACCTCTACCCTTTACATGCTTTTGTTTCTCTTTAAATGAAAAAAAAATGAGCCTTCAAAAAAAAAAAAAACTGAACATAGCTGAATATATATATCCTTCAGACCTGCTAGCAATTCTAACATTAGGAGTTGCCTTGAAATATGTTAAATGTGTTTGTTCATGTGTGCATGCAATGAGTCTTTTGTATATTTTCATATGCAATGAAATGTTTACATATAACACACATAAATGTAAATACAGCATTATTTACAATAACAAAAAGTGATAACTCCAAATTACCCATGAGTAATGAGAAAAAACATTGTTATGCATTCTTGCAGCACAACATTATGCAGCAATATAAAATAAGAAATCTTTGCTACATGCAACAACATGATAAATCTGTGAGACACAGTGGTGAGTAAAAGTTCTAGAGGTGGGTGAACTCATTGTGACACTGTTTATATAGATTTTAAACTAGTCAGATTAAACTATGCTGGTGGAAGCCAACAGTGACCTTTGGGTATCATAAAAGTGTTCTTGGATGCTGGGTAATGTTCTATGAAACATTAATTGAGAAGATGATTATGTCAGAATATTTACTTTGTAAAACTTTCATTGAGCTACACATTTAAGTGGAATGTACGTGATGTATCATTGTATTAGTCATTTTCCCATTACTGGAACAAAATACACCAGCATTTACAATGTAAAGGAAGAGAGGAGTTTGGGGCTCAAGGTTTTGAGGGTTCAGTCCATGCATGGTTGACTGGCTCCAACACAGAAATGATATGGTGAAAGATCATGGTTGAAGAAAGCTGCTCAACCTATTGCAACCAGGAGGCAGAAAGAGAGAGCTGAAGACAAGGCTATACCTTTCCAAGTCACACATTCAGTGACCAGGTTCTTCCTACCAAGCCTCACCTTGTAACAGCATATTCAGCTATGAATTCATCAATGGACTAATCCACTGATGAATATAATGCCACATGATTTCACTGTATTCCAAAATTCCAACTTCTGAACCCATGAAACTGGGAGAACATATTAGATCCAAACCATAATAAACATTTTTTCAGTAAAATGTTTCTTTAAAAGGAAAGAAGATCTGTAATACTTGCATGTCACTTGTACCTTTAATATATTAATGAATTCATGTTTTATTTAAAAATGTCAAAAGTATCTTTGGAAAATTATGAGTCATACCAAAGTGACAGACATTGATAAATGCTTTTTTATACTAAATCACACATTCTTATAAAGCTCCTATATTTACTCTCACCTTTGGTAACACTAATACTGATACCACATTGATTCAGCTATATGGAAAAATTAAAAACATGGCAATAAGTAAGAAGATATGAACCTCTCCCATAAAGTAGGCAGTAGCATGAAGATTGTCCTTTCTCACATGAAGGTAATAGTTCTCTGTGATTCTGACTACTCTCACGCAGATTTCCATGTGAAGACACCATATTTGCCAAATGAACTCCAATATAAACTGCTCTATATTGATTATCTTAAAATAAAAACTGAATCTTTCAAATAATTTAATTATAAAATAAACATTATTCTGAGGAAACCAAATTTTTCTCTCAGAAATCTATAATTTGCTCAGTTTTTCAAATTGAGGGAAGGTTATTTTAATTTGTATCACAAAGTCAATCAATCATTCTGATTAACATTAAGTTTAACAACTGATCAGATAGCAAATACTATGATTATTCCAAACTACAATGATGAATTATGCATAATCTTACCAACATACATAACTTTTATTGCCTGTTAAGAGATTTACTGTGCCATGTTTATAGACATTCAACCACCAATATGCTATTTTCTTTTGCAGACAATCCATGTCAAACAATTAGTTGAAAGAAGATATAATAATGTCGCTATTTGTTCTTGTATACTTAAGATCCTACTGCTTACGTACTTTCACTGAATAGTGGTTAGCTCTTCATGTGTTCATTACAATATAGCAATAGTATGATATCCACCCACCCTCCATTTTATCTAATAGTGTGGTTTTAACTGCCCGAAGAACCCTAGCCAATATTTTAATTCACTGTTCGTGAAGTAAACTACATAACATTCCATAAACCTCAGACTATATCCAGCTTAAGATGTATGGCATTAAAACTATAACATGTACTGTGAGCTATCTTTAAAACAAATTTTTAAAAGTGAAAGTCTAAATTTTTTAAATTAACAAAACATGAAATATATCAACTCGTGATGATTTCTTAATGTTATTTTTTTGAAATTCTATCATTTCTACCCTTTTTTCTGTTTTGCTTTTTTAAGACAAAATTATTAAATATACATTTAAAATCTATTTTTTACACCTATATTAGAAACCATTTAAAGTAGATAGAAGTTATATCTCATTGACATTAGTATTAGATCTATTTTTCAGAAATCATCAATGTTTAGGACTTGTGGAGACTAACAGAGGAAGACAAATGACAAAATCAGCTACATCTTGGAATCCATTGGGAAGAAATTGAGCTGAGTGGTTGAGCACTTGACCAGCATGCTTGACTCCCTGAGTTTCATTCCCAGAAGTAAAAAAAGAGACAAAAACAGCACTTCTCTGTGATTTCCAAAATACATTTCCTTGTGAATGCTTGTTATGGAAGATATTCTAAGGTAGGTGGTTGGGAGTGGGGGTGGATCATATGAGAAAGTAAGTTTGAGAGATGTCTCACAATTTACAAGTATATTAACAAATAAAATCATAGCAATTCCTGGCAAAATAATGTTTGATCCATTAGTTTCCTAAAGGTATATGAGCATAGAAAAAAATTTCGATTCTAAATATAGATCTGGCTCTGAAATATGCTGGTGAGGAACAACTTGTGTAGGCACAAGATTAGGATTCATCAGAGGTTTTTAAGTCTTAAAAAAAATGTCTGGGACCATCATATGACTTATAGGAGTAGAATATACATAGTTTAGCCATTGATTCTGTAATAGAGGAAATGATCTTACTTGGCTGACAGTTTTCCTAAAGAAGTATGTGCCCAGGAGTGGAGCCAGGATAGGAAGTATTGGCAAGAAGAAGGTGTGTTCTCTCTCTTGCCAGTTTATGCTTTGCTGTTTGCAGCAGGCCATGAATGGCTGCTGTGCCATGTCATGCTGCCTCAGAGACAACTGAGAATGGACTAAAACCTCCAAGATTGTAAGAAATAAACCTTTTCCTCTTTCATGTTGGGCATCATTCACGAATAAAAGTAACTAAGTTCCTTCCTGTATATAAATAAACAATTTCTCTCCTTCCATTTTATCTTCTGTGTTGGCTTTTTACCTATAACTGTTTGCTTTATCATTGTAATGGTTGCTTTAGGATTTATAGGATCTGTGGCTCTTCTTTATATCTTCTATGTTGGTACTGGATTTTTTATTATACATACGTAACACAAGCATTATAACTTATAGTCCTTGAGATCTGGACTAGTTTTGCTTGTTTGATTTTTCTTTTGTTACCTTTTGCAAAACTGCCAAGATTTGCTTCATTGCCAGACATTATTAATTTTTACTTATTTGGCACATAAATGCTTTCTTAACCCTGTAAGTATTGTTAAATGTTTTAATCCAGAATCCAATTAAGTTACTTAGAAACAATGTTTTCCTTTCTAGTCTTGCTTATAACATTTGTTATATGGATCAACTATTTTTCATTATTAGCTCAACATTTTGGTCAATTATTCTTCATTACTGAGGAAAGGTCTCTCTCTGTACATCACTGAATACCCCATGACCCATGTAGCTTAATAATAGAAATAGTCCTGTCATGGTGGCACACACCTGTAATTCCAACACTCAGGAAGCTGAAGCAGGAGGATTTCTGTGAGTTCAAGGCCAACCTGGGCTACAAAATGACTTCAAGTCCAACCTGAACTGCACAATGAGACTTAGTCTTAAAAACAAAAAAAAAGAAGGGGGAGGGACAATCAATCCTGCCTCATGTGAGCCCTGAACATTCTCACCTATAATTCATTCAGAAGTTGTTTTTCCAAACTCAGATACATGTTCTCACTGATAATCAGCTGAATCAATGCTTCCATGAAAAATCTCTGGAGTTTCTTTTGGTGTGGTTGCCTTTTCTCTAGTAATCTGTTCTCTAAACACAAACTGCCTTCACCTTTCTAGACCTTCAGTTCTATATCTTCAATGTTACCCACTGAACTCTATCCACTCAGTTTCTCTACCCTGTTTCTGGACCTGAAAATTCCCCCAAGAGATTATTTATTGTCTGATAGGTAGTTTTTTGAAATCCATTTAAATCATGGATTTTGTCTTCTTTCTCAAATGGGAGAATAAATTCAATCCATATTTCTCCCCCTTGACCATATGCAAAACCTCATCAAAATGTTTTTATTTCTTCATAAACTGTAAAGGTGTTTGCATTAAGTGGATTATTCTGAATGCTCTGATATTGTGACAAGGGCTGTTGATTATTTTGTTCCTTTGGCTTTCCACATTTGATATTAAAAATTATTTCCTGTGATGGTTTATGTCAATGGCCCCGAAGCTTCATTCTGAACTCAACCAAATCTAGCATTTGTGATTGGTTAATTGTCTAGCACTTGGACTGGTGGTGTAAGTGGTTCACATACTTAAGGGCTGGTAGGTGTAAGGGCAAGAAGAAGGTGTGTCTCTCTCTTTCCGGTTGGTACCTTGCTGTTTGCAGCAGCCACAAATGGCTTCCTTGCCATGCCATGCTGCCTTGGAGCCACCTGAGTATGGACTGAAACCTCCAAGAACTGTAAGAAATAAACCTTTCTTTTCTTCATTTTGGGTGTTGGGTATTTTGTCCCAGCAATGAGTAAAAATTAATTAAGACATGCTACTTTTGCTCACAATGGTTCATATCCAGGGAATAGGTACAGTACTCTACTCACAATCATATCACAGTTAAATGAGATAATGAAAGCACAAAAGAAGGCATTCTGTATAACTTTGAGGATAATAAAAGTTATCTACACATTATATGTAATTTAAGATATTTTTATAACTAGTAGCTAAATCTTTACAAACAGTTTAAGATATGTTTGATAAAGATATGATCAATAGAACTCTCACTTTTGTTGACTATGGTTCAACAGTGAAGCTACAAATATTCTTTTGCTTCTTTATTTAAATGTAGTACATAATTTTTGTGTTTTATTTTTCTAGTTAATATGTTAAAAAATAATATGAAGTAAATATATTTCTGTTGATAGACAGGGAATGTTTCCCTGAAGTGTTTTGTTTCTTACATGGAAACTTTAAATTATTTTATGAAAAGACAGTGTATTGTTACCTTTTTTCCTCAGTTACAAATATGATTATTCAACTGTTAGAAAGCAATGCCCAACATTAAACTTACTTCCAGATAAAATAGATAAAATACTTGAAGACATATGTGTAGGAAGTTACTTATTAAACAGAGACTCAACTGCACAAAAAATATAGAAAGAATTGACAAATGTGATTATATCAAATTAAAAGGCTTCTATTCAGCAAAAGAATTAGTAGAGTGAATAGACAACCTGCAAATGGGAAAAAAAAATTAGCCAGTTACTCCTTAGACAGAAGACTAATACACAGAATATAGAAGGAATTAAACACATTAGACCACCTAAAAGTAAAGACTTGGTCAAAAACTAGGCAAGAGAAATGAATAGGCACTTCATAAAAGAAAAATATAAATTGTCAACAAATATATGAAAAAATGTTCAACATCTCTGGCCATTAGAGAAATATAAATTAAAACAATGTAAGATTCTTTTTTATTTGGAAAGAGTGGCACTCACTAAGAAATCAAAAAATAACAAATACTGGCAAGACTGTGGTAAAAGAGGAACCCACCTACATTTTGGGTATAAATATAAACTGATACAACCATTATGGCAATCAATATGAAGATTTCTCAAAGAACTAAAATTAGAAATTCCATATGACTCAGCTGTTCCCCTTCTAGGTATCTTCCCCAAAGACCTTAAGACATGGTAATAAAGGGCTGGAGGTTTAGTTCAGCAGTGTAATCACTTGCCTGGCAAGCACAAGGTTGTGAGTTCAAACCCTGATACCAAAAAAAAAACAAACAAAAATATTATACTATAGCAATATAGTCACACCAATGTTTATAGCAGCACAATTCATGATAGCTAAATCCTGGAAGCAACTTGTATACTGATCAATAGACAACAGAATAAAGAGAATATGGTATCTATGTATAATACAATATTACTTGGCAGTTAAGATTGACAAATGTGAGACATGTGTAGGAAAATCAATGCACCTGGAAAATATAATGTTGAATCAAATATACCAAACACACAAGCTTAAACACTATATGGTATCACTCATTTGGGTCAGGCATGAACAAACAGAGAATAATAAATGATAGATAGGAGGGATGATAAAAGTGGGTCTCTAGCAGTAAGGAAGTGGTACATGAAAGAGATTGAAGAGTAGGGGAAGAGTAGGGGAAGATGAAATAAGTAGAATAAAGGTAAGCCCTGCACAGGAACCCAATAACCTCAAAGAATGTAAACATTATATGCCAAAACATGAGTTCAGACTAATAACAAGAATGAAAACTGGGATAGAGGAATTAGAGGAAGAGGTAGAGAGGGGGAGAGAGAGGAGAGGGATTAAAAAGAAATAAGTTGTAATACATACACCTACCCCACTCCCCATGATGATGGAAAACTGCGTACACAGTGGATACGCACTAATAAAATTTTTATAATTTTTTAAAAAGAAAGCAATGTTCAAACTCATTGTTTAAAAAAGCCTTAAAAAAACCTAAGATCTTCAATCAGTAAATAACCATCAAATGCACAATCTAATGACCTGAAAAATATTTTTATCCTAGGATTTTAATATGCACAGTAGTAAATTTTAGAGTTTTAGACATGCTAATGCGTACAGGCACATTTTTCCTGTGATTTATATAATTTAGATTAAGTATACTTTAAATTTCTTTAGATGTGCAGTGGGGAAACTGACTGAGTTGACAGTAATGCCTCCGTTCTACTCTGCATCCTCTTGTTGTGATTACCTGGGATGGGCAAGAGATGCAATCAAGTTGCATCGTAATCCAACTAATTCCTGTAACATTAGAACACAGATGTCAATCTCACAGATCATGAAAATGTGACTCTTTTCTCACAATTTGGAAAGTGAAGATTTCTCCTTTCTTGCAAAACTATAAGGAGGTGAGAAAAGTGCAACCATCTGCCATAACACGGATTTTCATGAAGAAAAACTGTGTAAGAAGTGATATTAGGAGATAAGTTGAGAGAATAGAGTGGTACACCTCACAGCTTCCAACTAGAAGTCATCCTAGCCATTCAGGAACATTCATCTATTAATCTTTTGATGTTCATTTGAGTGTCTATCATTTGTACATAAAAACTGAATTTAAATATTGAGAGTAATATAAAGAACATGTTTTCCAGAAAAATATCTAATTGGATTTAATAATATGCTTTTCTCATTTTAATAAAAGCTAATAAGAAAGTAGTATATGAGAGCTATTAGATTATTTACTTGTGAGACTAAATTGGACTATCAATGACAATAAAGTGCCTGCAACAAGCAATTTAACATGAAGTTTCATCATTGCAATCTTTATTTTAGTAATTTTTGCATAAAATTTACTCCAATTCTCTTTTATTATTCCACATATTCTTGAACTAAACAAAAAAAATTGCACTGACTCAATATTCAACCAAAATTGCTTGACTCCGTGAACATGATCAGATGGTATAATTTTAGCAATAAAAATCTAGTGGTTTACAAATAAAAGGATTTCTTGGATAACCACTGGATCATACACAGGTAGTGCCTATTGGTTCCACACTTTTATTATTTCCTCTTACAATGTGGTCATTTCTTTTCTCTGCATAAATAGAACCAAATCATTTCCTAGATACCCTGTTTGTAAGTCACTGAGAAAAGTACTATTAGAGCAAGAATTTTAACATTCTCAAATGTTTACTTTCAAATGTCCATATTGCTAATATAATAAAAGTTTTACCTATTTATAGGCAGAATAAAAAAATAACAGGTTAAAAATAATTATAGAGAGTGCAAAAGAAGTACCCTATTCTCCTGTAACTGACAATGTCTACTCCTAATAGTTCCCTTATATGAGGCTTCTTAAATTATATTGTCACCCTTGCCTCTTGACCTGCAGTTTAAGAAATTCTGGCATTGATGTATGAAATACAAGACAATGCAAAAAAACCTCATTTTATCAGATAGTTTCACCTTCTGTCCCCATCAATCATATTTATAAATTCTGTCAACAAGAAGAGAAGCATCTGGCTTAAACTTTACCTCCACCTCATTCCTTTACATGAGACTGCTGGAGGAAGTTTTAATAGGTATTACAAATACCAAAAGTGAACAAGAATAATGAACATGCCAATTTAATTTATTAGCTTCTAAGAAGTAATTTTAAACTCTATTGCAATGCTTGTTTTGAAAGAAAAATTAGAGGAGCCTCTGGTTCTTGTTTTATTATGTTTTAAAGAAGGCAATATATTTCCTTAATTTCAGAAGCCTAGAATATTCATTTTCATTTTTAGCATGTTTAGTTTTCATCTTCTCTTTGCTTTCCCACTTTGTAGCTCTTTGGCTAATCTTTTTTCTCCAAATTTTTTCCTTATCTCATCTACTATCCCAACATTTTTTAATGGCAGTCTCTCCACAAATTTTCTAATAATGATATGTTCTCTACACAACAGGCTGTGGCTTACATTTCAAACACACAAACACAAATCCATCTAGAAGCTTGACTCAAAGTACCTATAATATTTTTAGTTATATTTATTGGTACAATTTAGATATACCTAATGATCAAATTCTTTGTAGAGAATTTATAACTACATAATATGTCTCGTGTCCTGTTTTTTCCCATTACCTTTTCCTCCATTCAACCCCACTTCCCTCCTCATTTACAGAAGCTTTGTTTCCATCTTATTCTTCTTTCTCATTTTTTCCTTTCCTTTTCTTCCTTTCCCTTCCCCCTCCCTAGTTCCCCTTCCTATTTGAACAATTTCTCCCTGTTTCATAGTATCCATTTTACAGTTTGGTTCTCATTTACATTTTCAGTTTATCACACTAGAGAGACAATGCAATATCTGCACATTTGTGTAATTTATTGCACCTAAGAACATGGTCTCAAAGTACATTCATTTAACCATAAATGTCCCAAATTTATCTTCTTTTATGGTTGAATAGTACTCCATTGTATGAAAAAAAATCTTTATCCATTCACCAGTGGGCATTTGGGCTATTTCCAAGATTTAGCAATTACACAGTACTGTGTTTCCAGATTACCTTTCTTTATAGCAGAGTAATACTCCATTGCATAAAAAGAACCACATGTTCTTTATTCATTCACCAGTTGATGGGCATTGGGTTGTTACCAAGATTTAGCTATTGCAAACTGAGCCACTATAACATGAGTGCCATATATTGCTCTGATATGAAGCTTTTAATTCTTTTGGGAAAATACACAGAAATTGGGGCAAATAGGGTTTGTGGTCCTAGTTTTTTTGAGGAATATCCAAACTGATTTCCACAGTGGTTACATCAGTCTATGGTCCCACAAACAGTGGAGAAGTGTGCCTTTCCCTCCACAGTTCTGCCAGCATTTATTGCTTGATTTCTTAATAATAGCTGTTCTTTTTGGAGTGAGATGGAATCTCAGCATTATTTCAATTTGCACCTTACAAATAGCTAGTGATGTTGAACATTTTTTCACGTATTTATTTGCCATTGTATTTGTATTTGTATTTCTTCCCAAGAGATGTATTCATCTCAGAATGGGTCTTTAAATTTGAAGGGAGGTATCTGACTTTTTTTTTAGTTTTTATATATTCTAGATATTAGTCCTTTGTCAGAGGAACAACTAGCAAAAATTTTTTCTACTCTATGAGTTGACATTTCACACTATTGATTTTTTTTTTGCTATGCAAAACTTTTTTAGTAAGATGAGATCACTCCGTAAGATCTTAGTCTTTTAAGTATACCTTTTTTGCTTTATGATCTTGTTTTGAAATTCTCTGAGGCAGTGGTTTTTGAGCCAACTGGTGTCATGATCCTGCTTCCAAAGCTCAAGGTTGTGATAGAATTTCTGGCATGGTGTGACTCCATGCCCATGATTTTGGACAAATGTTCTCTGGCCTTTTGAAAGTGGGGCAATACCCTCTCTCTCTCAGGTCCTGAAATGTAAGAGATACATTTGTTGTATTTTTTCTGTACAATCATGGTTTTGTTCATAAGGTCTTTGTCTCCACCAGTGTTTTCAAGAGTTCTCCCTATTCTCTCTTTCAGAAGATTTAGTATTTCTATTTCAATATTTGGATCTTTGATCAATTTTGATTAGTTTAGTGCATGGCGGTACACATGCATCTAGGTTTAATCTTTGGCATGTGGAAAGACAGCACCAATTATTAAACAGGTATTCTTCCAGTGAATGTATCTGGCTCCTCTGTCAAAGATCAGGACTCTGAATATGTTTGGAGTTTTTTCTGCATCTTCTAATCTGTTCCATTGATCCTCAGGTCTGATTGCTGGTTTGTTTGTTTGTTTGCTTTGTCTGTACTGTGCTGTTTTTATCATAGTAGCTCTGCAGTATAATTTCAAGTCAGAGATCGTGATAGCCCCTCCACTCTGTCTTCACTTTGTTGCCCAGAATTGCATTTGCTATTTTAGGTCTTTTTTGGTTCCAAATGAATTTTACCTATGTTTTCTCTAGTTCTGTGAGGTATAATAATGGTATTCTGATTCAGATTACATTAAATCTGTATAACAATTTTGGGAATATGGCCATTTTCACTATGTTGGACTTCCCACCCAAGAGCAAAGGACATCTTTCCATTTTATGATATTATTTTTGATCATTTTTGTACTACTACTGTAGTTTCCAATGTAGAAGACTTTTATTTCATTCATTAGATTGATTCCTAGGTCTGTTTTTCTTTCTTCTTTCTTTCTGTCTGGCTTTCTTTCTTTCTTTCTGGATGCTATTGTGAAAGGTGTTGTTTCCCTAATTTCTTTTCCAGTGAGTGTGTTATTTATGTTCAGGAAGGCTATGGATTTTCGAGTGTTGACTTTGTATCTAACTACATTACTAAATTTGGTTATCAAATCCAGAAGTCTTTTGGTGGAGTTCTAGTGGATCGTCTCTATAGAGTATCATGTCATCTGCCAATAATGATCACTTAAATTTTTCTTTTCTTAGCATTATTCCTTTTTTTTTCTCATGTCTAATTGCTCTGGCCAATGTTTCCAGAACGATAATGAAAAGGAGTGGTGACAGTAGACATCATTGCCTTGCTCCAGATTTTAGAAAGTTTTCAATATTTTTTGTGTGTCTTTTTGAGACAGGGTCTTGCTATGTAGTTCAGGCTGGGCTTGAGCTTACTTTGTAGCCTGGCTGGTCTCAGATTTGCAACAAACCTCCTGCCTCAGCTTCCCAAGTGCTGGGATTGCAGTTATGAGTTACCATGCTGGGCTAAAGTTTTCAATTTTTGACCACTTGTATGATGTTGGTTGTTGGTTTATCATAGGTGGCTTTTATCAGATTGAGATAAATCTCTTAGAGTTTCTTATTTTTCTTAGAGTTTTTTTTAATCATGCATGGGTTTTGTACTTTATTGAATGCTTTTTCTACATTTATTGAGATGATCATGTGATTTTTTTACTTGGTTCTGTTGGTATGATGTATGATATTTATTGATTTGCATAAATTTAACTATTACTGCATCCCTGGAGTGAATACTACGTGGTCATTGTATATAATCTTCTTGTTGATCTGATGCATTCTATTTGCTAGTATTCACTGGGGATTTTTGCATCAATGTTCGTTAGGGAGATTGGCCTATAGCAATCTTTCCCAGTTCAGTCCTTCTCTGGTTTGGGTATCAGAGTGATACTTGCTTCCAGGAATGAGTTTGGGAGTACTGCTTTCCTTTCAATTTCATTATAGAGTCTGAGGAGTAGTAGCAGAAGATCTGTGAATTTCTTGTAGAATTCAGCAGTGAATCATCAAGACTTGGGATTTTCCTTGTTGGGAAGTTTTTAATTATATCCTCAATTTCATTGGCTGATATTGGGTTATTTAGAATATTTATATCTTCTGGATTCAGCTTTGCTAATTCATATATATCTAGGAATCTGTACATTTCTCCTGTTTTTATAATATTCTTTCTATAAAATAGTGCCAGATTTTAAATGCATCAGGATTGTTATTCTTACTACAACTATAGGCTTGATTTAGTAACCTGAATACCAAACATTTCTTCAAATTTAATGTAACATCTATTTTAAGCAAAGCAGTCTTCTGACCTGAAGCATGCAGACATATTCTTATATGTCACAATGCTTGAAGTCTTAATGGCTCAATGCAGACTCAGCCTCATAAATTTGAAAAGATTAAACACATATAAACTTATTAACATATTTTTATTTGTAAAGACAGAGTTTCACTGTGCAATTCAGGCTGGCCTTGAACTCACTTTGTAGCCAAGCTGATCTCAAACTTACAGAGCTCCCCTTGTCTCAGCCTCCTGAGTCCTTGGATTGCAGGAGTACCCCATCATGTCCAGCCTAATACTAAGTTTTAAATTAACCTATTAATATATCATCATCAATTACTGCTAATAGGTTACAAGAATATTTTTCAGCAGTAAAGGAATAATTGATCGGATAGTCAAAGAAAGTGGTATTAACACCTTAATTTAGTAGTAAGTCTATACATTTCAAATAACTTACTTGATATACAGCTGATTTCAAGGTATTTTACACTTTCAAACACTTAAAAGCTGGTCAACCAACTTGTCAGTTTTTCTTGGAACGTCTTACTACCATCACCTTCACTCCCCGCTAAGGCTTCAGAGATCATTAAAGATGCATGTTAACATTCATAATGTGCAGAAGAAATATGACATCTGAAATGGGAATACCATTTTGTCTTGATCAACATATGCAAGTTATCTTCAGGTGATTAATCCAATTTCATTGAGGTTTTGGACTAATAGCATTGTCTACATTAAAAACTATCTTCTTTTCAATACTAAGCAAAGGTGAAATAAAGTCTCAGGATGAATTCACAGAGCATATATACATTACTACTTGTATGATCATTTTTCTGGCCTCTTTTTTTCCTATTAATTTGAATTATGCCTAGTTTATAATGCTAATACCCATTTCTGCTTCAAAGTGACAGGTTTAACATAAATTTTCCATTTTATGTCTGATAGTTTAGAAAATCTTGCAGTTTTTATATAAAAATTGAATGCTAGCACAAACAACACTAGACTATTGAGGAAAAATTTCACCACTAGACAGAAAGGAAATATTCCACATATGAAGTGAAATATCCAGGCAAGATTTAGAAGTCAACAGACAACAATAACAATAATGAAATGGATAAAGAGAAATATAGAATGGATGCAATGCAAAACATAATTAAAAACATAGTGAGGAAGGATATATCTTCCTCAAAATAAAATTAAAAACAATAATATATTCCAGAGAAAATGAAGCAGCACAAAAATGTGTGGAAAATATAGCAACTTAAAGCACAGCGTGATATTTTTTATGTTTTCAGTAATTGGTTTGGAACATGTTCCAGATTCATATTCAAACACCAAAGAGTTAAAAAACTAAACATATTTTTCCCATAAGAAATAATGGAAACCCAAATAATTGCTTCTGAGGCCCCAAATCACACTTATAAATTTATTTTTCCAGGACTTTAACAAATTCCGTAATGATTTCTTTCTTAACTCTATCGTGGTTCTCACAGTTTTCCTCTTAGCTTTATTGCTGGTGTCACTAACTTTTACAGAGCCACAGTTACAATATTTTTCAAAAATAAGCACACAAAAAAGGGACATTAAAGGCACTCACGGAAACACTATCCATTGTCTGAGCGAAAGTGGCGTAACTTAGACCCACGTGTTGCTGTTTCCTGTCCATGGTGAGATGCAACACGGGACATACAGGTTTTTCCAAGTTGAATTTTCTGTTCAACTGTCAAGCAAAGTTACAAACACCAAGCAGATTTTTTTTTCAAACTTTGCTATTCAAGTAGTGGAAAGTGCAATGTTGGAGCCCTTTGACAACTGAGGGGTTTCTAACTTGTATTTTACATAGTTAATTATAAAATAAGAATAACTGAAATCCTTATCTTTAATTCCATTAGAGATACAGTCTTCTGACCCCTCACTCTGCAAAATGGCAATATCATCATGTCCCCACCTCAAATAATTTGCTGTCATCCACATTTTGTCTTTGGTACATTATATTTTTAAATTTGTTTAGAAGTCAATGAAAATGAAATATATGTTTTATATTTTATAACAAGGTTGAGTATGTTTACATTCTTTTTCATAATCATAAGAAAGTTTGCTATCTTTTGAGGGCAGATATTGGTTAATTAGACATTTTTATAACTCATAACAGGATTTATCATACTACAACTATATGGATATTGTTTATTACAAAGCCACATAGTTTGTTGTAGTCAGGGGTTGTGAGAATAATTAAATCAGGACATGGAATTTATAATATTATTTTATGATAGTCACCCAGAGTTAACACAAGAAAATGCAGGAAATCTATCTACAACACTAAAGACATAAAATATTTAGCCAAGGGCCTGAATCCCACAGCAATGTCCCACATGTGTCCAGATGAAGACCCAGAGCTCATGACAATGCCTCACACAAGTCCAACTGGAGGTCTAGAGCCCACAAGAGGGACTCACGTCAATCTCTTTTATGGATCCATGCTGGGAAGGCCCAAAGGTCAGCAGTGGAAGCTAGGAACTCTATGCCAGCAGGGTGAAGGAGCTGTGCAAGTAGGTTGAGGGGGTTCTACACTGGAGCCAAGAATTCACACTCACAACAAAGACCAGGCGCCTAGGGATTTAGCTCACCTGCCTTGCAAGCAGTAGGTCATGAGTTCAATCCCCGGTGCAAAACAAAAACAAAACAAAACAACAACAACAACAAAAAAAACAAGACCAGAGCTGTACTGAAAAGCACCACAGCCATCCTCAGCGACATTGGTGGTCCTGAGCTCCTCTGATGACAAGCACAGTCGAGTACATGCCAGGAAGCCAGTGTGACGAGTTCATCCTTGAGATTAAGAAGCATATGTCTTCCCCTCCAGAGCCAGGAAGCAACGCTGGATGTGAGGACCAGAACTTCTCTAGAAGAACCAACAGCTGAAACAGCAACACACAGGAGAACCCACAATGTCTCAACACCTCAACACCCTTCTCCTTCACGTCTCTATTTATGTTGGCACTTTCCTCAAGTGGAACATCTATGCTCGGCGCCATGCTGATGTAATCCAGCTGGCGTTAAGTTGACCATCAGTTTTTAGTCCATAATAGTGTTCTATTATTACATTATTTTCATTCTTATTGTACTTCATCAAAGAGAATGTTTAGTGAATTTTCCTATCTTCCACAAAACCAATCTGAACAGAGGGGGTGTACACACAAATAAATAAACCAAAAGGAATATTTAGGACTGTAATCAAAGATGAAATATTCTTGCCATCAGAGTTTCATTAGACAACAAAAATGATGGGGCTGAGCAACTATTGGAAGAAATTATACCTAAATAGTTCTCAAATATAACAAGGAATATTTATTTTAATATCAAAGATGAATAAACCTCAAACACAACAAGCTCAAAGAAATCTATGACCACACATATCAAAATGAAAGTCTGTAAGCTAAATACAGAAAAAATTGAAAAGTGGAACAAGAATATTTTACCAGAAATGACAGATGGAACCAGCACAATATTTTTCAAATGCAAAAACAAAACAAAACAAAAAAATCCTGTCAATCTATAGTCCTATAAAAACTGGAAATATCATTTAAAATTGAAAGGAAATTCAAGAAATATTGTAATCAGATGAAGCAAAACTAAGAAAATTTATTGTCAATGAATGCATGAACAAAATTACTAGCAAATAATATAGATTTTCCTTCTCCTCTTGAGTTTTTTAAAATATAGTAATTACTGAGAGCTGAAGCAAAAACTCTAATGCTGTCTTCTATTATTTTAAATAAAAGTAGAGGAAATATTTTTAAAAATTAAAAGTAGATCAAGAATGTAGAGTGACACAAATTTAAATATCAATATTTCACTTACATTGCTAATGTAACAGCCTGATTGCACATATAGCACAGCATATGTAGATATATAAAGTATATGCAGTCTACACAAGATGCATTATGTAAAACAATCACTTAAATCTGTACAAAAAGTCAACACTCAAAAATAATATAGATAAATCCAAATACAACTCTAAAAATAAAAAAAGGCACATCATTATACATGGGAAACTGCTGAACCTGGGCTGAGAGAAACTTTTATAGTGTGTGGATCTGGGGTGAGCCATTAGGAAAACTAAGTCTGATCTAAGCAGTTCTAAAGGATGAAGTTTGTGTGTAATGAACTGAAGCCCTATTGTTGATTTGTATGTAAAATGGCCTGTGTCACGCCATAATACTGCAGTAATGGTGATACCCTGTTAGATTTCATGCATGAAAAGATTCTACCTACCAAAGACAATTTAACCAAACGACTGTCTCCATACTCTTTGCCATTATAATCTCCTCTGAAACCATCATTAAAGCCACTCTTACCTATAGATCCCAGTAAAAAAAAAAAAAAAAGTGACTCAACAGTGCTACTCTGGCATAAAAAATACAGTTGAGCAATCTGTAGGAAAATGATTGCATCTTGAGATCATCATAATAAAAAGAAATCAGACACACAAGATAAGAAACCCAAAATATAAGTAAAGAACAAAATAAATGATAGAGAATAAGAAATAGGGGCATAGATCTTTTGCAAAAGGGAAGAGAACCAAGAGGTGAAGGTGGCGGGAGGGAAAACATGTGGAAAAAATTAAGATGCGTGATGTACATGTATGAACTTCCCATGAGGATGTAATCGTTATGTACTACACATGTGTACTAATAAAATATAAATAAATATATTCAGACTTCAAATTAGCATGCTAATGGTGAAAGCAGTAGGAACAAGAATACATTCTCAGGATCATCAAGTGAGTCCAATTAGAACACGATGGAAGGGACAATGAGCGAAACTTCAGTGTTGGCAAAATAACATTGACTAAGTTCCCTATGGCATTGTGGAAAAGAAATTTGAAACAAACAAGTAAAGTGTGGAAAAACTAAAGACACTGAAGTAAAGATTGAAGTTTTTATAACAGTAAAGCAGTAATGCTAACGTCTTATTTTAACAAGCATGTCATACTTATGTAGGACATTCCAGTACTATTATACTATACTGTAAAGGAAAAATGAACAAAAGGCATTAGGAAACTTTCTGTACTTTCTTTTGTAACTTTTTGTTTTTACAAATCTAAACTTGTTCGACAATGAAATTTAATTAGTAAAAACTTAGTTTTAAGATCTTTTCAAGCAAAGACAAAGATCTAGCAGTAAGAGCCCTTAAAGCACCAAGTTGTTATTGCTACTGTAAACAGTAGTTGTCATAGCAGAGAAATCACAGATCAAGAGTAATGTGGGATTTTAAGTAAAGATGTCAAAAGAAACTAAAATAAGATCATTAGTCACCCTGGTTCAAGGTTTTCATCACTTTCTATGTGGTAAATTAAGAAAGAAATCAGAATACAGCACGTATTTAAATCATTTAACACATAAAATAGTGCACAGTAACTGAATGGTAGTAGAATAAATTATACTTTTGAGTTGTCAGTGTTTTCCTCAGGCATTAGAAATGAACACAAGGGACCTTCAAAGTTCTCACCAAAAAAAAAAAAAAAGGTAAAACTAAACAAAGAAAACCAACAAATCCTCTGTGGAAAAATTTGACTAAATGTATTCATTCTGTCTTTCACCTCTGACAGGATATAGAGAATAGTGGAAAACCTCTATGGCAAGACAGGCAAGTCAGAGCCTTAGTTTCATCTTAATATATTTCAATTTTCCCTCCAGGCTGAAGAGTTAAATTTCCTTCTCTTCAAGCCCCTTAGTATGTTTTCTCCTCTAAGCTGAAGTTATCATTCCATTAAGGTAAAAAAAATTACACGTCCAGAAAAATAAGCCTGAATATTGCCGTGATATTTTTCTAGGAAGCACAGTGATGTGAAATAATTGATCACTGTTCAGTTGCTGATTGTAAACCTGTTAATGTCTGTGTGTCCTCAAGACAGTGTTAGAAAACACGTACAGTTTCATACCAATTACTGGTTAGTGTCATTGTGTTACTGCAGGGCATTAGGAGGCAAGAGATCTTGTCAGCTTGCAGTGTGCCTAAGTATAGAGGACTGTCCCTGTGTATGTTGAAGGGCTGGCTTTCAGATATGTAGATCTAAAAATGAAATTTATTCATACTCTGAAGATTCTAGAGCAGAATTAGAAATAGAAATGCTGAGGAAAAGATGACTATCGTTTAAAACATAAAATTTATTTATTTTTTTTAAATTTTATTTAAAGAGAAAAAAGCAAAACAGAAAAAGGGATAGAAACAATACAGAATTTCAGAAAAAAAAATAAGCAGTAAGAAATCACTAGTTGATAAATTACATATTGTCTTCTTAGACATAGTTATTCAAGTTACAAAATTAAAGCATACAAAGTAGATAGTCAAACAGTGAGAGTGTGAACAGCTACAGATGCATGAATCTCTACATGTATTTCTATCCTTTCTGTATTAGAGGGAAAAACAAAACTTAGCAAGACAAAACAAAACAAATTCCTATAAAAACATGAAATCAAAAAGTTGTATAAACCACAGTACAAGGTGATCTACAATGATAAACATAAAATTTAAACCCAGTTTTCTTATAATAATACATAATAAAGTGCTCAAAAGCTGAATAAACACCACAAAATATTAAAACTAATTGGATTAATCAAGTACTATACAATTTGAGATTATGCATATTTAGACTATAATTTTTATCCTCCTATAGAAGATTCTACTACATAAAGAATGAATAAGTTTTGGGTTGGAATACCTTTCATCAGTAACAGTTGTCAGTACCACACTTGTTATTTAGAAGACTTTCCACAGATTATATATTTTTTTGTTGTTGTTTTTTTGTTACTGTTGTTTTTTTTTTTTTTTTTTTGTGGAATGAAGTGTACTGGGAAACGAACTCAGAACGTCACACTTGCCAGGCAGGCACTGTGACACTGAACTATATCCTTGGCCCTATGGCCCCATACATGTATTTTGGGATCATGTTAAGATAATTAACAAGTACAATAAAGTGTAAAAATGACTATATACCACTCTCAAAGTATTTTATTTCTTCCTTAAATTATGACTCTTAATATCTTCTTACACCAGAAAAATTAATCATAATTCATGCAGTTTTAAACAAGAATGTATTCCATAACTAATATAAAATTGATTTGTAAATACCTAGAATTATTCAAAGATTTATGGTTCTCAAAACATTATAAAATTGACACCAATGAATTTGAAGTTGCAGTATAAAATATTTTAATGATTCTAAACTTTATCCATACTCAGATTATTTCCATTAAATGATTTCATTAAAATAAAAATATCTTAGAGTAATTTATAATGTTACCATACTAGGGTAGTTTTAATTAATAGAATTTAATTCAAAGTATTAATATATTTCTATTTATATACAGATCTGAAGTTAATAAGTTAGTGAAGTCAGAAATGGAAAATAATAATGGATTAATGGAATCCTTCTGTGGGGGGAGATATTAAGAATTTTAGCTGAATTCCTTTCATATGACGTCTAAGGTCAAGTGTATGAAAACTCTAATGGCTACATTAAGGAATAAATGGAAATATAAATGCAAAACATGCAATATTAACTAAAACCTGTATCAATCTGCCATACAAAATTACTTTTAAAAGATTTAGAATTTATGTTATAGCTTTCCAGTATGCAAACATACTGTGCTCTGGCTTTTCACTCCAGCTTTCAGCCGCACCTTTCTCTCCTATAAAACTAGAAAGCAAAGTTGATGTGGAAAAACAAAAGGTGAAGAAAATGTAGTAGTTATGTTTCTTCTTTGTGCAATGTTTTCCTAAAAGCATTTATTTTTGTACCAAAGCACAGATTATGTGAAGTGTAGAAAACCACTGATATTCCTATGCATCCAAATGCATTAAAGCCAATCAACAAATATGTATGATAAAAATGTAAAATTACATTACCAATCAGAACATGGCATACATGCAGTTACTCCATTTGTTTTTTTTGGATTTTGGGGCTTTTTTTTTTTTTTTGTAGTACTGAGAATCAAACTGACAACTTCATGCTTGCCCTTGAAGTCAGAATACCACATCTGTTTCTAATCTCCTCATCTGTTAATTTGCTGTGTGAATTTGAATAAGTCATTTAAACTCTCTATACTTTCATTTTGTCATCTGTTTTATTCAAACTGTAAGAGTACCTACTTTATAATGTTTTTATGACAAGTAGGTGAGAACTGGTCAGCACTACATAAGTGTTAGCAGTAATAGCTCTAGTGGCAGCAGTGATAACAGGATTCTTAGCAAATATGCAGATTGATTAAGTATCTTGATGTATGGGCAGTTCTAAGCAAAGCAAATCTACTAAGGAAGAAGTCCACTTCACAGATGAATTATATGCATAATTCATTAATTTCTAATGATTTTCGTATTTGTAATCCTTGTCAATCTGCCTATATATCAAACAATAGAGATAAATATAAAGAACTTAAAACACAGGCTTAGAAACTAAAAATTATTTTTAAAGGATATGACTGCATCTAAAACCATGTGTAAACCATCATGGCTAAATGCTGTTTACTTATTACATATTTAAATACAAATAAATATTATATGCTCGAGTATGTTCCTTTATCTTGATGTCACAGCATATTAGTGTTTATGTCTTATAACTTGTCTAGATTATTATCATGATAGTACTATTGACTTCATTTGAGTTTGTTCTGTCATCTTGGATAATATAAAATGAATGAAAGACATTCGCATTTCAATAATATACAGGAATCTAGGGCAAATTTAGTTAAAATAAGTAAAATGACAATGCAGTTAGTTTACATGAGTTAGTGAATTCAAGGACATCAATTTTAATAACACTCTGAATTCAATATTTCAACAAAAACTTTTAATACAGTGAGTTTTAAAACATACTTTAAAAATGTATGTAAAAGTGAATGGGTGTTTTCATATAGTGTATCCCAGGGAAGATATGTTGAAATATTAACTCCTAGAACCCCTGAATGTGACTGAATTTGGAACCAAGTTCTTCACAGAGGTAATTAAGTTACAAAGAGGTTATTAAAATAGGTCTTAATCCAATCTCATTGGTATTTTCATAAAAGGTGAAAATGTGAATGCAGAGACATACATGAAGAGAAGGAAGATGGTATAAAGACAGGCAGAGATAATGTCATGTGAAGAAGATCTATAAGCCAAAACCTTCCTGAGGCTGCTAGAGAGAGCCTCCGGGGGAAATGCTTGAGCATTCCTCCTCCATCACCTCCAGGGGAATGAGGTCTTGCTAACTTCACTTCAGACTTCTCTGCAATTTGAGGTAATAAATTTCAGAGACACTCAGTTTTTGGTACTTGGTTCCAGTGACTCTAGGAGATTGCACAGTGTGTTTGACTTTTTATATAAGGTAGGCTATATCTATTCAAACAAGCAAAAAAAAAATACAGATTCCAAAATAAATTTTAAAATGTATATTTTGCAGGTCTTAGTCACATTTCTTGTTGCTGAGAAAAAATCCCTGACATCCAATGATAAACGAAACAAGGTTTATTTCAGCTCACCATTTACGAGCTTTAGACAGTGCTTGGTTGGCTCTGAGGCAGTATGTTGTGGCAGTGTGGCATCATGAAGGAGAAACAGTCCCTGGTGTGGCAAGCAGATGACATAGAGCAGAAAACAGTGAGCAGAAAGCCTCCCTTGCCCTTTTACAACATCCAAGCCATCCACACCTGGAGTGGGCCTTCCCATTATCCATAGCACTATGCTAAACCATTTTAGTTATCACATAACCTCAATCCCAGTATCACACATCCTAGATCCATCCACCTCCAAAAATTTCTACCTGAGTACACGAGGCTTTGGGTGGACCTCCAGATGCAAGCCATAACATGTGATACATTGCTAGTGCTTTTCTGATGGTTGGATATGAATTCCTTTCATCTTAATTCATTCAAAGGAAACTGTTCTGTAAGGATATCTTAACTCTGCAAAAGTCATACTAAATCTAAAAGTGTGAAACCACAAGCATAATCAAATATTTTCATTAATAGATTTTACTGTGTTTTCTTACATTCTATAAAATACATGTACATTTGTGCAGAGAATTTCAATTTGACTTTTTTATAGAAAAAGATAATGGAAATTTCAGAAGCTTTTTAAAAACTCATATAACTTTATCTTAGATGACTATTCTGGAAGAAAACTAATCTTCTGTGTTCTCATACACAGTGATTTGACTGCTTAATGGAAATATCTTACTTCTAATACTGGGTGAAAAAAGAAACCAGAGTGAATGAGAGAGACTATATCACATCCCACACATAATTTGAACCATAGTAAATCGATGCACTATATAATATGAATTAATTATAGCCATTCTCCAGAATTACTGTAAAACTATAGAAAGAAATCAACTAAAATTTCTATGATGCATTCCATTATAATTGATGGAATTAAAATTAGGAAATATATTTTACATCATTCTTTTCTAAATATTTCAGTAAATAAATTCATCAACCCATAAATCCTAGTTTATTCATATTTATAATATATAAAATCTTCTTAAATAACAATTATGAGAATGAAGAATATATTTTTAAACATTTACTTATTTCTCTCCTACTTAAAATATTTTCCTTCTTTCCTTTTAGAATTATTTTCTCTTTTAGTTAAAACTAATAGATTTTTCATGGATGCTTTTCCTATGCACCATTCTTAATTTCCTCTTTAATCAAAAACAAAGTCTGTAAAATCATATGTGTAACACACAATGTTAAAGCAACAGCAACCTGCAATATCCATGTTGACAATTCTTGAGGGAAGAAAGATGGATTGGCGTGGAGGACAGGAGGAAACAAATGAAGAAGAATTGTGGAACCATGGAGGCATAAAGAACACAGAGGTAAAAACTTGAGATCAAGGATTCAGATAAATTGGCCACAAGGGAAGTATCGTAAAGTACACAGTGATAGAGCCACACCACATCCATGGCTGCATCATTTAGTGTGTTTTCTCAAGCATGAATTTTCTCATAAGTTAAAAAATATTATCCATTTCATTAGTTTACTATGGGATAAAGTGAATGAGCTCTGTAAAGCTGTCTTCATATTTGTGTGAGACACAATAAGCATCTAATAATAACCTCAATTATTTATGAGTAGTAGTTGGAGTAAGGCGGATAAGAACTGGCCAATAAATTTACTAAACTGACCTAGAATTACTTCCTTCATCCTGTTCAAAACTCTGGCTAACTGAGATATTTCTTTGTATATCAACTAGAACAAAATAGCCACTATTTCCATATCTTTTGAGATTGTATTTTCATATAAACCCAATATTTTAAAACTGTCAATACATTAGCTGAGTGGCTGGCACATACCTATAGTCCTAGCCTTCTTGAAGGTGGAATAGCATGTCTGAACCCAGCTAGGCAATTTACCAAACTTAATGAGGTACTGTCTCAAAATAAAAGAAAGAGCTAGAGCTGGGGGACTGGCCAGGTTCCCCACACTAGGAATGTGCAGATTGTCATCAGCATGATCTCCACATCCTGGTTTCCAGGTCTTTATAGATTCCCTCCTGAATGTAGCCAGGATCTGTGATTTGAATATGAAGAAGGCAGAACATCACTCTTTTGCTTATGTTATGTCATATTATATTGTAAGATTCCATCTTGCTAGCAGTTTTGCTGTAGTGTCTTGCTCTTCTTCCTGGCTTTAGAGAACATCCATAAATTGTAAAACTGCCAAAAAGGAAGCGTGACAGTGACTTGAGTGAGCTTAGTGTCCAGATGAGAACCCAGGAGGCGAATGCCATGCTTGCAGGCTGGCAGAGAATCAAGCTAAGCCATGCTTAGTCTCCAGCCCACAGAAACTGGGAGGTTGTTGTGTCTTAGTGACTAAGTTTGTGGTGATTTGTATGTAGCACAGAAAACTAATTCTAGGATCTCATAGCTATATTCTTACAATTTATCAGTCCAAAATAAGAGTAATGATTCTCCTGTCACTCAAATCTTCAGTTTCTCTGGTGTTTCCTATTTAAGTCGCTGACTACCACACTAAACCAACTAATTAGTAAAACACAGAAACTCTTGGATCTTGTCAGTCTGGCCAGAGCTAGCTCTTCTACCCACTGGTCTACCTCTCCTGGCCTCATTTCTTTGTATTTTTTTAAAAACCACCCTGTTCTCTTCACTGTTTCTTGAACATGCAAAGCACATTCCCTTCTACAGTCATTTACTGTGCTATTCTTTGTACCTGGAATGACTGTCCTTGAAATTTCTCATGACTTGCTTTATTTTTTATTCAAATTTCACCCATTATTTTATTCAACAGTTCACCCATTATCTCCTTATAAAGGCCTTTTATAAATGACCTATTAAGGAAGAAATTTATAAGGCTCCCACCTCATTTATCTTGCTTTAGGTTTTTGTTTTTAATAATACTTATTAAATCTGCCAATATTATCATTTTTATCCACTTTTTTTTCTGCTGGCTCACCAGAATATAAGCTACATAATAGGAAGTAACTTAGTGATTTTATTTCTATATTCTAAAACAAAAGAAAGCACAAAGTCAGCAGTTGATCAATTTGGCACAGAATTTGGTTAAACCATTTTTGGAATCTTTCTAGAAAAGACATTCAACAAAATGCTTCAGAAGTTCAAGTTGTCTCCAGGAGAAGCATGAGCACATTTCAGACTTTAACTGATGACTGCTAACTAGTATAAGCCTTTTCTACCTTGATCACTTTGAATTCTCTTTTGAGAAAAGACTTAAATGTATTATCCTCATTAAGCAACAAATATTCCAAACTGGCATTTTTTACTTTTCCGTTGATTGTACCTTAGCAATCATTTTTTACTGTCTATTGTGTTTTTAATGTAAAAAAATAAAAATAAATGTGATCAAAAAGTAAAATAACTTATTCCCCTAAGTGTGTTAATGGTGAGTGTTAAAGTTAGGTCAGCAATGTTATTCAAGAGGCCAGAGTCTGCTTTCAGCCTGAGGTGACTCAATCCATTATATTGCTTTGTTTGACAGTCTCAGACAAGAAAAAATAACTAGGAACTGCAGATGAATTTTTTCACTAACAGTTCATAGCAACTTGCAAAATATTGTGCTTGGCACATTTTCCTCCCGCAGTTCCATATGTTACAATAAAAGGAAGTTGCTTTTTATATTGTTCATATTTTGTACAGTATGATATTTTGCTATCAGAGTGGAATAATGTGCTAATGAATTGAATCATACAATTCTCCCTGTCCCTCCTGACTGAGTCAGTGGCTTGCTGCTGAAAGAGTGGGTAGCTCAGATGATTGATTAACAAACTCCACAACCTTTCACCTCCAAGTCACCAGTTTGTACACAAGCTAGTTCAACATCAGGAAACATTTGTTCCCATTGGCAGCTTGTCAGGCTTTCCTGAAAGGAATGACTGGTCTCCACTTGCTTACTGGGCCTGAAATGATAGTTACTTGCAATGAGAAATATATTATGCTGAGAAATATCATAAATGATGATTTTCTTAATACTGTTTTCCAAAGGGCCTAACATTAATACATGAAATTGATCAGTATTCAGCTTCTGACTGGAATTTTTCTCTAAAACAAGTTTATATTCAGTGTTTTCAATGTTAATTACTATTTTAGATTTTTAATAACTAAAGGCTTAGAGACATCAGATGATAGAAATAGCAATAAAGACCTTGCTATAAAGGTCTTTAGCAATAAAGATTTGTTTTCACTTCTCAGAACTTGGAATGTTACAAATCTTAAATGGATTTTGCAATATTTGTGGTCAGAATATTTATTTCAAGATAAATGAAATTAAATCTTGCTCTGTTGAAATGACATAGGCTCCAGTGGGTGAGTTATTCAGAAATCAGTTACATTAACTGAAGCCCTCACACTTCCTAAAAGCTATCAAAACATGCATAGTGTAAGGAAATTTCTCATATATAGTTTAAAATTTTGTGCTATTTCTAGTAGCCTCTTTTGTTGGCAGTATAGAAAATTCCTACTCCTACTGAGAAGATAAACATCAGAGCACTTTAAAAAATATTCCATTTGTCCTTCCTGGAACAAATTAGTATGAACACTACAGCATACCTTCATCTCTCCACTGATGTTAAGTGTCTACATATAACTTGCTTCTTAACTAATAAAATGTAAGTAGAAATGACATATGTCATCTTGCTGTTGCTGCCATGATAGAAGAAAATGAATTTACCTTTTTCAGGTTCCTCATGACAACTTGCATATATTATGAGCAAGAAATTTTGTTCTTCTTATATCAGGCACTTGAGATTTAGAGGTTTTTCATTACAAGGAATAATGTGGTTTATTGTAATTGAGATGAAGCTATTTCAAAGACATGGTATTGACATCAAAATTTTTCTTTGAGGATGCCTGAGACAGACTAAAATATAAATCATAAAAACAGAAGTGAAGCCAAATTAAAAAGAATTAGAGGAACATGTACACACAGGGAATTATATAAATTATTAGAGAGAAAGGAATATAAAGATTTTTACATTGAAGCAACTGAGAAGAGAGACATGGGAACTGATTTTCTGGGAGATTTTGGGAGAATCAACTGTTGCATGATATATAATATATGATCCGTGCAGCTTTGAAGCCTCATGATATATATATAATCTTTTTTTCTCACGAGTTTCCTCTTATTTCTTTTTTTTTCATACTAGTATATATTCAGAGAGAAATGAAAGAAAATGTTTCAAGATAGGGAGAACCCAAAACAGCTAATGAGAAAGGATAGGTATACTATTTTCCCAGAGGAATGTTTTTTGCAGCTAAAAAATTCCCCAATCTTTTTTTAATGATACTTAGATATTCATTATACTGCAAACACTAAAAATTAATTCGACCAAGAATTGTATGTGTGTTAGAATCATAAGAAGGAAGAAAGTATGCATGTCAGGAGAGGATGAATAAAGAAGAGAAATAAAATTTTAATCTCATCATCCAAAGAATTCAGTAGCAAACATCTGTAACTGAAAATTAGAAAGTACAGTATGCATACGTTATTTAGAAATAGAGTCTAAAATACAAGAATAAGTTAAGGAGTTGAAAACAGTTATCTCTAGATAATAGAACTTGGAATTGCAGGTATTATAGGAGAGTATAGAAGAACTAATTAATCTTGACAAAAATTAAATGTGTAAGTAAAGTTGAAGAACAAAAATATGTTGTTTTCTCAGTCTTATCTCTAAATTTGTTTTAGTATGTTTATAATTTAAATATTTAGTTTCATTGTGATTATAAGAGAAAATGTCAATTTTACAATAGAAAAAAATATTTTAAAATTATAAATTTATCTTAGCAACATTTCCCTTGCCAATGTTCAGTTTTCCCACTCTCAAAGAAAATCGAGCATTCAAATGAAGTAAAGAAACACTCAACCAGACAAGAGTGATTCACTTGAATACTGAGAATATCTTCCATCTCAGCACCCACAAGACCTAATGAAATGCTAGCTCATTAATAATTATGGCTTTAAAATTTCCAACTGAATGTAAGAAGAGAATCAGTGTAGATTACAAAGCCACAGACCAATGAATAATATTCAGAAAAGACTTGAAGTGATCAAGAAAATCATCATTTGACAATTTACAGAATTACAATAATGTAATAATTACATTATTACATTAAGGTGCATTTCATTGAAGACTTCTGGATCAATGAGTGGAGCAAGAAACAATCACGGAAGAAAACAGACAATAGTAGACCTTTACTTCCCTTTATTCCTCCCTCTTCCTTTCCGTGTCTCCCTCCTTCCTCCCATCTTTCATTTCTGCCTTATTTTCTCTGTAAAAAGCAAATGATGAAAAGGTAGTTCTTAGTAAGTAAAAAGGTTTCTCCTCTGGAAACAATTGTTTCTAGTTCAGAATTCAGCATGAATCAGTCTTAGCTGAGGAGCAAAGGGAGACACACAGGATTTACTAGTGGCTTTTTGATGGTTGTAACCTCCAGGGCTTACCATTCTTGTTGATGTTTTTGACTTGTACTTTCTAATGTTTCTCACTAAATTGATTATTGCCTTTAGAAGTAATTTCACAGCTTTTGGAATACTATAGCTTTATCTTTCTAACCTTTGTGGTGCTGTGAAAGATGGGTCTCATTTCTTGTTAATTCTGATTCTTCTTTGAGGTCATTCTCTCACTCCAAGGGAATAGGCAAGGACGACTTTTATTAGTCTTACACATCATGCCACCTCTGGAGAATTTATACTGACTAATTCATCTTTCTTGACAATTATCAAAATAAATGGTAGCCTGAGAAGTTGTTTTATTTCTGTGAACTTATTTTATTTTATAGCAGTGACCAAACAGAGGATTTCCTATTTCCAATATTATATCTGATGGTCAGTTTTAAATTATCCAGTTTTAAAACTTTTTAAAATAGCAGTTTAACCCTACATTGTTTTATCTGACATATTAATTTCTTTTCTTATGTGGCAATAAAGGGTAATGGAAAATAAAATTCACTGTAATTACAGTCTGAATTCTAGTTTCCACAATGTATATGACTACACAATTGACAAAAGTTTTCCAAACCTCAGTTTTATTTTATGTAAATCATAGGAAGCCATATGTTTCATGAGACTGTGCTCCCAGTATAAAACAGTATCTCCCTAATGTAAAAGCTTCAAACACCAAGTTTACCTAAGTACATTTTACCTTCCATGTATTAAAATGCATTTAGAAGATAATGCCCCAAGTCTCTCAGTTTTTTAAAAGACATACTTTATCATAAAGTGCTTTTATTCATACACAACAAACAGCAGACTACTAGATATCTGAATCACAGAATTTTGGAACAAGAACTGAGGGTAAGTTAGAATTAGTAAATACTTTTGATTTTCCTTTAAAAGTACTCACAGTCTAAAATATTGATTATATGCCTCCTACCAGAAAAAAAGTCTGACCCTAAGTATTAAATAAATAAGCAGGTTAAAAAGGACAAATCACCTTTACAGAGAAATCTAAATGTTAAATATAAAAGAGAAATAAAGGGCTGGAGATTTAACTCAGTGGCACAGCAAAAGGTCATGAGTTCTGGCCCTGGTGCCAAAACAAAAAACAAAAGAAAATAAAATATCGCCATTAGAATCTAATACTAATAATTTTGCAGATATATATCACTAATAAATTCTAAAATTAGTAGAAAAATATAAAAATAGGATATTTTCATGCCCTAAAGTATCTCTCCATATGCATTCATCGTTAGGTTGCATCTATCACATTTACATATAACTTTCTATACTCCGCTTCCCGCTCAGTTCTTCTCCTGAGAGAAGGCTAGACTGAATTACCCATCTGCAAGGCATAGAATATGTGAAGGCAAAAGCAAGGACTTGACTGTGGAGAAGCCTCATGCAATCTCATATAAGCAATCAATGGTAAGCTTCCCAGTGATAACACACGTGGGTATCATGTCCCTCTGACAGAATGCAATGTGAAGGACACTGGGCCTCTATCATAATCTCCCCATAAGTCTGTTATAATCATGAGAAAAAGATCAGATAAGCCCAACCATGGAAAGACATTTAAAAAATGCCCAACGTAGTCTTCAAAACTCTGTCATGAAAAGCAAGCAAACACTTAGAAAGCCCATAAACAAGGAAAGCAAGGAGACACGATGCCTACACACATTGCAGTATTCTAAATTTTATTGCTAAAGAGAAAAAAGAATATGAGTATAAAAGTAAATATCTGCTAAATAACCATTTCATAGACTATAAAGGGAATACTTGCAATTCTATAGGAAATCAATTAATCAAAAATAAGTAGAAGACTGAAACACACTTCACTAAAAGAAAAATATTAACAGAAAATAACACAAGAAACTGTTAATCATTAGTTGATAAATAAATGTAAATTATAACACTAATATGTACCACTCTATAGCAATTCAAAAAGCTAATAGAAGATTGACAGTAACAAATGTTGAAAAAGATATGGAATAATTGTGAGTCTTGAACAACATCTGTGAAAACATGACAGTATTTCAAAATATGAAACAATAAGACCACAGTAGCATATTCATCAGTTGCCATTATGATATAACAATACAATTATTAGTTAACCAAGAAAAATGAAAACATATGTTCATTAAAATGAACACTTAAATGTTAATGCAGCTGTATCAGTTGTAGCCATAATTGAAAGTAACTCAAATGTCCATTAACTGATGAATGGATTTATTGAATTTTATGTATTTATACAACATAATACATAGCAAAAAATATCTTCTGATAAATGCAAAAACATGGATAAATGTGTGAAGCATTATACTTAATGAAATTTTAACACAGAACATTATATGATATATTATTCAATTTTAATTAAATATTAAATGTGCAAAAAAAATTTATTGTGAGAGAAATCAAATTAGTGGTTACTAATAGCTAGGGTTTGTGAGAAGATATTAAATGGTAAAAGGTATAGGGAACTATTTGGTGTAATAGAAAAGTTTTATATTATGAAGAATGTTAAATTTCACTAAATTATATACTCATTTATGGATTTTATTTTGTGTAATTTCTTTTTCAAAAAATTCATTAAAAATTATTTTTAAAATTATTAAAGATGAATCTTAGGTTCTAAATATTTAACAGATTAGAAGGATATCATTGAAACACCTATGTAAATTATTGGAGCCATACAAACACATTTTTTTCAAGGCACTCAGTATACTTCAGATATTTGTAAGCAAGTTAGTGCTTGTGAAAACAGAAGAACTTATTTTTTTACTGAAATGCATAGACATCAGATTATAGGCAGATAGTATTACAACATTGTGGAGGGCTCAGTTTAATATATGACCCTGATTTTCATATAGCATACTAAAGCTCTGAGACAGTTTTGGAATGATCCTTAAAATATCAAAGAAATTTTAACTTCTTACAGATCTGTAGAACAGAAATAATAGTGAATATATTAATATTCAAAAGTAATTACAACCACTTCTTGGCCTTTTGGCTAAGATCAAGTGCAAAAGTAATTATAGATTATTATTCCTTTTTAAATATGACAGATTTTATTTAGGAATACCTCACAATGTTGAATTAAGTTTGTAATGTGAAGAATTCATATATGTATATATTTGAAATGATTACCATAGCAATTTAATCAATACCTCCAATGCCTCATATAGTTACATTTATATTGTGATGATGATGCTTAAAATCTCTCCTGGACAATTTCTAGTACACAATTCAGTATTATTAAAAGTAGTCACTAGGTTATGCATTAGATCTTCAGAATCCTTAAAACCCAAAGTTCCTACTCTTTGACAAACCTTTCCATTTTTCCTGTCCACCAGGCCCTGGCAAACAATGTTATTCTGATATGAGCATTAAATTAGTAAAACGTAAAAACAAAAACAAAAACAAAAATAACAGCACTTAACTAAGTTCCAGTGCAAAGAAAAAAAAAAGTCATAAAGATTGGAGCTCTGTTTCTAATTCAACTATTTTTTCTTTGAAAAATATACATTAAAGGGAAATGAAAAACAGTATGTGAATGAAATGGCATATAGTAACCTGATTTTTTATGAGAATAATTCTTGACAAAGGGATAACATGCCCTGAAGCTAAAAATACTCTGAAGTTAAAATATAAATTCTTGAAGTATACATTTACGTTTCATTATTATTGTACCTATTAGTAAAATAATTTTTTCTAACAGCAGAGTGTGTCTCTTCCCTCTTTTAGTTCTGCCTTGAGAAAATGGCTATAAGCATTACTAAAACATTCTGATATATGTTAATTTCTTATTGCATCTGAATTATACAAGAAAAAAGGACACCTTATGTTCTGGGCAGATAAATGTGAGTTGTTCATTCACACTCTAATAGATAAAGTAAGTTTTTGTGTACCAGGGCAAATTATGTCTGTTGAGGAAGTTTATCCCTAACATCCTTAGTCAAAAATGTATAGTGACTGCCAGAATGCCCTCGCCCTATCATGAGTACTCTGTTTACTGAATCATATATCTGTTAATGAGTAATGTTAAAATTCAGCCAGAACTAAGCCCAACCCGACTTGATCTCCAGGATCACCTAGTGCTTTAATAAACCTCTACTAATTGCTGCTTCATCCACACTCTGACCTACTGGAGAACACATACTTGTACAGAAGCCCTCTATACCTGGAGTGTAGTATAATCCCTAGGTCATTTTCCACACCCAGTAACAGGTGGCTATATGTATTTGTATAACGTGCTTTTTTGCCTGCTCTTCCAATGTCTCATTAACTCTAAGAATATTTTCAAGTCAAAGCTGTGTGCTAAACCCTAAGAATTGGTTTTTAAAAGTTTAAATATATTCGGTGTTTGTCTCTTCTAAAAATTACACCCTCCTCAAACAACAACGTGATTTAAAAAGAACAAAACCAGAGATTGAAACCCACTGAGCAAATGAAACAGCACAGGTCAGAGAGGCGGGGAAATACAGACAAAGGATGCCCTCAGCTGTACGTGCTTGACATTGTTGGTAGAATGTATGGCTCTGTGAACATCGCATTCTGAGGTACAAAGATAAATTATTTGTTTACATAAAGGAAAATGGAAAAGCAGCACGCTCTGAGAGTTTTCTTCTCATGCTTTATTTGGTAAGAAGTCTAAAAAAATCTTTGAAAACAAAAACATAAGAATAAGTTACGTTTGAAAGGAGCAGTCCATAGTCGGTGAGTTTGTAAAAAGAAGAGGAATCCAAGGGCAGTCTGTTTGTACTGTGTTGAACATGTGGCCTGGTTGCTATGAGAAGAGTACACCACCATAACAGAGAAAAAAATGAATAATAAAATTTGTTAATCCAAAAGAAAGAAAGAAATGGGGTAGGGGAGCACAGAGTAGGAAGGTCAAACAAAAAGCTATAGTAAAACACAAAGTTTGGGGCAAATATGTCAGTAATCATACTCAATATAAAAGAACTAAATGTTCAAGTTAACCGATAAAGATTGTCAGACAAGTGTAAAAATTTGTAAGGTACACAAAATAAAAATGCAGAAAATAGATGGCAAAGGAATAAGAACTAACAATAAATTAAACCTAAATAAAATGGGAAGAAGGAAATAACAAATATGAGAGCATGAAATACAAACATAAAAACAAATATATAAAAGAAAGAATGAAATAAATTTTTTTCCTTCAGTACTGGATACTGAACACAAGCCCTGTACTAACCTGTATCTGCAGACTTTTCTTTCCTGTCTTTTTTCTCTCTTTTTTAAAATTTTACTTTGAGACAGGGTCTTAATAAATTGGTAAGCTGTCCAGGTAGAGTTTGAACTCAGTATCTTCCTGCCTCAGCTTCCAAGAATCCTAGGATTACAGGAATGTACCATTATGCCTAGCTAGACAGTCTTTGAAAAGACTAACAAAAATTGCAACTTCCTGGTCTGACAGAGATTAAAAAAAAAAAAAACAGAAAAATTACCAATAACAGAAGTAAAAGAGGAAGACCTATAAATTCTATAGTAATCAAAAGAATATGAGAAGTTATTATAATCAATATTGTGATCAGGAAAGCAAGATGAGACAGACAAATCACTAAGAAAATGTAAATACAAGACAAGGCACAGTAGAATGACAACCCCTGAGTGGCCTGTCGCAGTTAAGGAACTGCCAGCCAAGACCATCCAAGTGAACAAGTGAAAGCGCAAAAAGAAATTTATTCAACACAATTCTTAATAGTGAAATGTTAAAATATTTATGTTTAAGATTGATAATAAACCAAAAACAAAGTGAAAAGGACAAAAAATATTAAGAGATTATATCTATGTAGAAGAAAATTTTAAAATTTCAAATATATCTGAAACTACTATGCTAAATTCAATATAAGTAAGTTTACAATTTTGTATGAAATGGATAATTCTCTAGGAAAATATAGATTGTCAAAATGAACCCAGAAGAGGTAGTAAATCTAATTGATTAATTGCAAAAATAAATAATAAATTTCAAATCTTTCCACCTAGCTTCCAGTAGAGTACTATCTTCAGATTGAAAATGTTCCCTAGGGGAATTCCAGAATACATTTATAATACACATAAACCTAATGCAATGTAAAAAATGTTCCTATGCATATAAAAATTTTTAATGAAAAGTATTACATTAAATAGCCAATATCCAGGGGTGGTGGCTCATGCCTATTGTCCCCGTGCTTGGGAGGCTAAGGCAGGAGGATCATCAAGAGTTCGAGGCCAGCCTGAGCTGTACAGTGAGTTCAAGGCTAGCTTGAACTACACAGTGAGACCCTGTCTCAAAAAAAAAGTCTTCCAATGAAATAAATAAAACATAAGGCACAGAACATTCTTTTCTATAGATAATGATGCAAAAACTGTAAATGAACCATTAGCAAACTGAACATTTCGAATAATGTCTGGCATACAGAAAGCCCTCAAAATATATTGAATGAATTAATAGACTTAAAATAATTCTGAAAATTAATGTAAGATTAAAAACAGAAATGAAATAATATAATAGCAGAAATGAAATAATATAATAATATAATGAAATAATAGAACATAAAAGATCCCAGTAAGTAGAATATACTAGAAACAGAAGCAAATATTTATTTTAAAGGAAAGAAAATATTTTAAATTAGAGAAAAAGTTAAAAATTCATATTTACTGATGTTTTAATAACTGAGTAACTATTTGAAACAGCAAAATACAATTAAGCTGACTCATACTTTAAAACAAAATAACCTCTGTTTAATTATTTAATTTTAAAAGAATAAGAACCAAAATACTATAAAATTCATAGAATTTTTAGTTATTTGAGAAATAGGTCGTTTTATAAATTAATATAAATCTTAGAAATTTAAAACATTTATCTACAAAAATCTTTTATGATGCCCTTAAAACCAAAACAAAGGGTATACATTATAATCTATATCACATACAACCTACTAGTTTTGTCCATATATAATGAGTTTTTAAAAATAAGTAAGAAAGCAACCAACACCCTAGTAGACTACAAGCATGTGAGCAGTTATGAAAATATGTACAGAGAACTAGGGAGGTAGCTCAATGGTAGAGAGCTTGTCTGGCATACACAAGACCCTAGGTTCTATCCCCAGCACCGAACAAAAATGGTTGAAAATATGCTTACCTGGAAGAAATAGTTGAAAATATGTTTAACTGAAGTCATAGGAAAATGTGATTCAACCACAATAACAGGTTATTTACCCACTGAATTGGCAAGTACTGAAAAGATACCACAGGAAATGAAGTAGACTTGGAAAAGGGTGGTACTCCCATTACTATCTTTGGAAGTAGAATTTGGAATAAGCTCCATATATTATCTATTGTTGCACAACAATATCACCTAAAACATAAAAGTTTAAAACAATAATACGCATTTTCTCCAACACTTTGTCAGAAATTTTGGAGCACTCAGATTGGGCAGTTTTAAATAAAAGGCCCCTATGCAGTTATCTGGATGGCAGTCAGGGATATGGCCATGGGAAGTCTCCACTGAGTTTAAATGATCCAGTTGCAAAGGGGTCCATTCACGTGACAAGCAAGCTGGTATGGGCTATTGGGTGGGAATCCTCAGTTCCTCTCCATGTAGACCACTCCTGGGGCTGTTGAGAGGTCTCACAATATTGCAGCTGGATTCTCCTTAGAGATGCCAAGAAATCAAGATGGAAGCTGTGATGTCTTTTTCGACCTTAGATAGTACAGTCACATAATGTGATTTTCTCAGCATCTGCAGTATTCTATGTGGGAAGAAACCACACAGAGGCATGTTTCAGGAGGAAACAATCACTGCAGGTCATCTTGTGGGCTGGCCTGCACAAGAAACAATTTGGAAAATGTGCATGTAAATTTTAAAGCAGAAATTCTACTTCTATTTATTCTTCAGATCTATACTCGATATATAAAAGAATATATTCATCCAAGTATTTTTAGCAATTGAAAAACATTTGAAATAATTAAATATTAATCAATAGAGGTCTGATCAATTGTAATACATCCATATAATTAATATATATGTGCTTAAAATAAATGGGACACCTCTAATTTGATAAGATTATCAAGAAAACAAAAATAATTCTTTCTTAAGGAAAGGAAAATGGTAACCAGGTGACAAGAAAAGAGAAGGAAATTTGTCTTTCAATAAGCATGTCTTCGTATTTTTTGTAACTATGTACATTCATGACTTTCAGAAAATAAAAACATTTATAAAAAAGTGCTCTGATCTTTGTAAAACTTCCACTTATTTCCCAAGCAAATTTGAGCTGGGCTTCAGGTAAGCTTTATAGCTTTTTGTTTTGTTTTTTAGAGAAATATTACTCAATTTCATTTGATGAAAAAATAAAATTTCAAAACAAAATAATAAAAGAATAACACTAATGCACCATGTATCATATTCAAAGTATTACTCAGAATGCAAGACATGGAAAGAAAAGTATCTCTCTTAGAAATAAAGAACAAAATAGACTATAGGTAAATAGGAAGTAAGGAGAACTTCAAACTAGTTCTCCAAGTTACTTATTTTGTTGTTACAAAAATATTTTAATATATATGCTAAGTTGTTTCATTTATATTATTTCTAACATCATCATTTCTAACATCAGCATTTGGAATTTCAGCTGAGATTTCAATGTCTTGATTGTGCTCCTTGTTTGGCTTATTTTATATCCCCTAATGTTCGTATGCCCAGTACTAATGAAATAGAAGATTCACAATGAATGTTTCTTTAAATCAAGGTTTTTCAAACCTCAACATTATATTTTGGGTCAGATACTTACTTCATTATAGGTAGCTGCTGTGTGTACTGTAGGGTGCTTAGCAGCATTCCTGATCTATTCCTAAGAAATGCCAGAAGCATATTTTAAGTCACAAGCAATAAACATACCTCTGGATATTGTCAGATATCCTGAGTGGGAGGAATCACCCCTGGTGTAGAATCACTGGTAATGATATAAGCGGTATTGAGAAGCAGCTACAAAATTTAAAGATGGGTTTTTAATGCAAATTTGGCACAAATTTTCTAGTACAGTATAATAATTTCCTACGTAGCATCAGTGGGAGAAAATAAAGAGTTGAGCTTTAATATGTTATATAGTATGAACTAAACAGAATTATGTTTAATATTTCTGTTGTTATTGATTTATTATCCTTACTTGTTCTTCTTTTATATTCCACTGACCTTGCAAAGGAAAGTAAAATATTCAGAGTTCCTCTTTAGTGAAATTTTATGATTTGCAACATGATGAATGATAGCCAATATGTGAAATTTATCATTTTCATTTTTTCCCTCTAGATGACTGTAATGATTGTAAAAATTGATTATCAGAACACCAAGGATATAATTTGGAGTAAATACTCTGTCCTTTGATGCAGATCACTTCATCAAATAGGGATTATACTATATAAAGATTAATTACACTAGCCAAAGAGTTAGTTCTGGATGATTTCTTTTAATTGATAACCAATGGTTTACAAACCAGAAGTTATCATCTGTGAAATTAGATAACGAGCATTGCAGGGAGGGTAATAGAGTAACACGAAGGGTATCTAAACCAGATTACCGTCATCTAACACGGCACTAATGGGGAGAAAAGACCTCCTGAATATATGGATAAAGAAAATGAGCAAGTTTGTCCCTATCTTAAAAATTGTCATTTTGTCACTGAAAGTCTTTGCAGCACTAAGAGCATTCCTCAGACCTTGCCCAATCCACTCTGTGTTAATTCCTTTAAAGGAAGAAGGAATGGGAAAAGATGGGAAGGAAGACTAGTGAGAGGAAGGGAAAAAAGACACAAAAGAGAGAAGCAAAGGAAGAATGGAAGGAAATTTTTCTGTGATAGAATAAAATTGCCACGAGTCTTTAATCTATAAAATAAAATTGTATAGTCTATTCAACTAGTTTCATAACTTTCCTGAATCCCAACAAAATGTCATTTACTCAACATCTACAAAGCCCATTTTGGAAAATACTTAAGAAATACATGTTCAGGCCTGTAATCCCAGCACTTGGGAGGCTGAGGTAGGAGGATCTTTGCAAGTTGGAGAGCAGCCTGGGCTACAAAGTGAGCTCAAGGCCAGCCTGAACTGCATAGTGAGACCCTGTCTCAAAAAGACAAAAAAAAAAAAAGAAAGAAAGAAAGAAAGAAATATAATAAACCATTTGACAATTTTCATCCTATTCTCATTCTGTAATTTAAATAATGTGTTACAAAGGACCACTATAGGCTGGTCAGGAACTCACTATGTAGCCCCATTTGGCCTTGCCTTCCTGCCTCAGCCTCTTGAGTGTTGGAATTATAGGTGCCACTATCATGTGTGGCCTGCTTTTTTTTTTTATTTCCAAAATATCTGGTACTTTTTGTCTTATGTCTTGATATCTGAATATCTGCCACCAAATGCCAAGCAGTGTTATATATCTACCAATAGCTTCTGTAATTTAAAGAAATAGTTAAAGATATTTTTAATATATTATTTTTCTCAATCCAAATCTGATAAGAGGACAAAGTTGGAAATTAGGAATAGTTTTTAATGCTTCCTGTCATTCATTTGCCCTATTCATGTACAACAATCTATTTAGTTAACACCAAAACATAAACAAAGACTGCTTCAGTAGGTATTTAGTCATTATGCATTTTAAAACATAATTATATAACATAATTACAGTTCATTGTTACATCATTATTATTGCACATTATTTAGTTAAAGGATGCCAATTTTGTGGCTTGATAGGTTACTTGTGTAATAATCATAAATTTATATCAAATTCACAATTTAGTAATTTGAATGACTCATCATTCATCAAAACTTAAAGACAAAATAATTAATGAAAAAGAAATCTGCTTTGTGACCTTTCACACTGAAATAATTTATCTTCTTGGTAAGATAAATTTTACTTCACAGAAAATAATGTCTATAAAATGGTTAACTTCAAATGAATCAGCCTTCCAAATCTGTTGAAGCCAAATATAATATTTATAATGATGAAGCTAAATCAAAAGTCTGTGGGCCAGGGATATAACTCAGTGGCACAAGAGCCTGCCTGGCAAGTGCAAGGTTGTGAGTTTGATCCGTGGTACCAAGAAAAAATAAAAATAGAAAAAAGTTTGCCTAGTAATTTCAATTTAACTTTTTCCCCAAAAAAATTACATATGGTATTATTCACTGACTTACTAAAAATATTCATTCTCAGTTTTATATACAATTATGCCCTCACATTGTAATTTCTCCTATATTCATTTGAGCCAAATAAAAGAGACCACAGAAATTTCAATTTTATATGGGTTTGCTTAACTGTACAATCAGATGCTCATGAGTTGATATAAGAGAAGAAAAGATAGAAAAAGTAAACTGGTTTAAGTAAAGAAAGACAAGCCTGTGTAATTGTGCTATATTCACACTTTTTTTAAAAAAATTAGGAAAATTACAAAAGGTAGTAAGATTTAAATGGCTCTTTCACTTTAAAAATGTACATACTGTATTATGAGGCTTAAACAACCAATACCCATGTAAAATAGAAATTTTATACTTTAGGTATCATAACTAGCAAGCCAATGGGTGAAAGATTAATAAATTAAAACTTTCCACTCAACACTGAATAACTAACAATAATGCAGGTATAATTCTGACAATTTGAAAATGTTAACAATGTATCTTCAAGAGAAGAGTATTTTTTTTAATTTGACAATAAGAGCTTTATCATCCTTTTGTGACTTAGATTTAAAAATCACATTGTGAAGCATAGTAAGTGATGTCTCACAGCTGAAACTGGTCTAGGCAAAATCCCAGGGAGCAATCTGATATAGGTTTATTAAGTAGGTGAATATATGTAAGAATTCTAAGAAATACATTAACTTATAATTAATATATTTTATAGGATATAAAGGTCAATTACCTATGCTGATTTAGAATGCCAATACTGATCTGAGAAAACAAAAATGATGAAAATATCATTGATGTCAGATTCAGCTTGATAGCCTAAGAAATTAGTATTATATCCAAAGCACATGAACTACAATCATAGGATTTTGGAACTATTGCTTAGAATAAAATATTCACTGTTCCAAACTTTTAAAAGTATTTGAAACCTTTAGCATAAGATATAAGATATTACTTAACAAAAATAGCATTCACTGTGCTTTTTCTATTTTAAAATTGAATTTAGGGTACTCCTCAAGGTAATTATGGTTGAGAATTGACTCTGTGATTTGTTCCTTGTTCATTATTATCTCATTTTAGTTGTCATTGTGTACTCCGTGAGACCCTGAAAAATAATATGGAGAAAAACTTTCTTTAAAATTGCATCTCAGGGCTGGAGATTTAGTGCAGTGGCATAAGTGCCTATTTGGCAAGTGTGAGGTCATGAGTTCTATCTCTGGTACCAAAAAAACAAAACAAATAAATAAAATTGCAACTCAAATTTATTTCATTGAATAAATATACTGAAGTCATTCTGGTTCTTATGTTTGAATAATTCTAATATTTGAATATTTCTAAACATTAAGTATATTCATTTTTAGGTTTTCTACATATTAAAAATAACTATTGATCTTCAGGCAGAACCACTAGAAGATGAAATGCATTAGGTTTCATAATTATAATAATATTCAAAATCCATATGGCCCTTTTACTAAAGCTACCGCTTATAATACAATTCATTGTCTAAAACCACATATTTATTTATGAAACTTCCAAATTCTGTAATTATTGACTTACATTCTCAATGTTGTTATGTCATAGTGTTACAGGTAGTTGAGTTAATCAGAAATATTATAGGCAGTGAGTTAGGGCTAGGTCCTCCATGGAGCCAGTGCAGGAACCTGGCAGCTGTGGGGGAGACAGACACACCTCCTGCTCTGGGCCAGGCCTCAAGACAAAGGATCAAACAAATGAATCCAAATCCTAAAGACTGATATTCTAAGTAGTTCCCTCTCACCCTGGAGCCACTGTCCCATCCCTCTAGGGTAAAGATCACAAGCCCAAGAATGCCCACTTTCTATGTGACTTGCTTTCCCATTTGTCCCTAATGTAATGAATTTTACCTAATCTATTGATCTTATTGGCTAGCTATAATTGTGTCCCACCTTATGCCCCTCTGCTCTGTGACTTCCGAGTCTTCTCCCACCTTGAACCCCATGGCCTTACTCTATAACAATCCTTGGAAAAGACAGAGTCCTGGGCAACCTGCTTGGGACCCCCTTCTGTCTCTCTTCAGACAGAAGCTTTCTTTCTCTCAATAAATATATTCTACTCTTCACCTTTGTTGTTCCTAAAATTCATCTTTGATTTTAGAAAACACAAACTCACGGACATAGTAGGTTGGGAGTTTCATTCACCTACATCATTTGGAGGTTTTCCAAGGTAAGCCTCTGATCATACAACAGAGGTGAGAGTTTGATTTTTCTTCATATATTCTGGACTGGGACTCATTGAGGTAACAAATTTTTATGCTTCAAATTTTGCTTTGCACTTGCCAGTGATTTATAATTATTTGTGATAATTGCTTGCTATTTGCCCATTGTTTTTAATTGCTTTGTCTCATGTAGCTTTATTAAAATATTGTAAATCTAAGTTAAAACATACAAAATTTATAAGTTATGATATTTCTTTAAAGGTATATTATTATTGTTCTTATTCAAGTTAAATTTAAATTGGTTGCTAAAGTTACTGGCACTCCTTGCTTGACTGTATTTAGACAATAGCACTAGAGAAAATATTAGAACACCTCTAACAGGCTTTAATGTAAACTACTGTAAAATGGTTCTCTTAAATGGAAATGTATCTCAGACTTAAAAATATACTTGCCTAAAATAAAAATCCAGGACTCCTTCCACCATTTAAGCAGCAGTAGGCTGGTGGCCTGTCTTAAGACTTGGAGGGCAGGTTTCACTGGGACAGACTGGCTCTGGATCCTCCTCTATATTCTAGAGGAAATGTCAAGCCTGTTCTGCTTCAGTTTCCTAACTTTGACTTTACCACTACTCATTTCCCACTTTACACTTTCCTTATAGAGGCATGTAAAGTCAGAACTCTAGACTATTCAAACCTTTAGTTTCTTAGTTAAGCCAATAGAAAATGAGCATTTTACTAATGCCAAAGACAGGGAAGTCATCTTAGATAAAGGACACATACCCTGTCTCTGGGTCTGATGAGACATTGATCCAGGAGAACACACATAAGAGCCATATCCTGGCTCAGTGTTCCGGGCAAATCTCCTTTGGAGATTAAACCTGAGACACAGTGGGGAGAACTGGCTTCCAAGTGACAGTGGAAGAAGCTATTCCCCAGAAGCAACACACGTATGGGACCTAAACACATTAGAATAAGGAGGCTGTCCAATCTCTCAAGTAAGTTGTGGACTTTAAAACCTTTATCATAAAGTCATAGAGCAGAAGGTAATGATCTTGCTCAGGCTTTTAACTATCCCTTATAGAATTTTGATGAACAGTGGTTACTCTGCCAGCTAATTAATTGCTCTTATAGCTGCTGCCACCGTCAAAAGCAAAGGACAGGTTTCCCGAGCATCTATTTGCTGAAACCCCGTGGAAGCCAATGGAGTCGATGGAACACTGACCAGACAGACAGCTGGATTCCTTTCTGGAGACTGACCTCTTGTTATCTGAGCTGATAGAAACTGAGAACTGAGGGTTCCTGACCAGGGCAACTCTCTGGTGAACACCCAAAAGTCCCTCAGTGAACATTTGCTCATGAACACTGAAAATCTCCACTTTTCTATCATCTTTATTTCTAAACTTTTCAGTGGAGTTTTAGATCACCTACCTTCCCCCACCTCCAAAGATAAGACTGAGGTAATTTTCAACAGTTTACACTTCACAGCAGGTACTACAAAAAGATTTACATTTGTGCCTTAGACATGTCAATTAAGAATAAATAGGCTTTTCTTTTCTGTGCACCTAGAAAATTGATGTGCCTGCTAGGTGATAATTTATAAGTTTTACCTGTGAGCTTCAACAATATAGAAATTTAAACAAAATGTAACCATGCCCTTCCACTAGAAAAGGTTGCCTGGGTAATTAGAGAACACAAATGCCTTAGAGAATTTGCCTGAGGGCCCAGGGCAAAGTACTTCAGGTTTATTTGTTGTCTCTGTTTCTCAGGGAATCTCCTAGAAGGGAAATGCTTTAGCCCACCTTTTTGTGATAGACAAAAGTAGTAGATATACTTCCTTCTTTAAACATTCCTTATAGAGACAAAGTTTGTGAGCTATCTGGGAGGATAGGATTGCACATCAGGCAGAGGGTGGGTAGGCTGACCAAATCTATCTTCCATAATTCTCTCCAGCCAGTATCCACCTGCTCTGGAGCAGTGTCAACCCAGGGACACCTCAGGACAATTTAGCAAATAGGAATAAAAAGGAATGCCTTGTTTATCTCCTTAATTTGCATAATAGATAGCTCAATATCATTCATAGCTCAGTAAAAGTTCTTGAGTTCAATGCTCAGGCCCAAAAATGTGCCTTGCTTCTATATTACAGACATGAGTAACACAATGCCAAAGCCCCTCTCTCCTTTGGAATGCGTTCTTAAGCACTGGAAGATGTTCGACCCTTCCATGTTGAAAAAGAGTCAGTTGGTATTTCTCTGCATGAGTGTGTGGCCTACCTATCTCCTAGAGCCAAAGTGGAACACAAAGGGAAGTATTAATTATGATAGTCTTTTACAGCTAGAGACATACTGTAAAATGGAAAAAAATGGTCAGAGTTATCTTATGTTCAGATTTGCTATACATTGAGAAGTACTCCTTATTTATATTCCAAATGTAAATGTCAGCCACAGGAAAACTCAGCACCTCATGCCCTGAAGGCACCTACTACCCCAGAGCCTAAAATCACTCCTAGCAAACCTTTGGAACCTGAGGATGAAACAGCCTTAATTAAATGTACCCCCACCTTTATGGAACCTGAGGTTTCCCCAACTTGCCCTTCCAGCCTTGAGGATAAGGCTCCTGGGCCAACTATAATCCGGGCTTCTACAGGACTACACCCATCCTTAGCTGGGTTTAAACAACCTCCTCAAGGGCAATATCCTTTACAGGAAGTACAGGCAAGATGTGGAACTTCCACAAGTATGTTCCTTTCTCTCTTGGTGACCTAAAACAAACAAAATCAGATCTTGGAAAATTTTAAGATGACCTTGATAAGTACATTGAGGTCTTTAGAGGACTTACTCAGGTATATGAACTAGATTGGAAAGATGTAATATTACTCTTAAATCAGACATTGACTTCTAGTGAGAGACAGGCAGCATTACAGGCTGCTATTGCCTTTGGAGATGAATACTATATTGTTAATTTTAGAAGGCCAGAAAATCAACAACCAGGGGAACTACTAATTCCCACTGGAGCACAAGCAGTCCCTATGCAGGACCCTTACTGGGCTATGACAAGATGGGTGTTTGGATTAGAAAACATTTCCATACATGTATTCATGACTAAACCATTCAATTATTTTAAGTTATCAGCTATTCAGCAAAAAAGTAATGAACACCCTTCTGCCTTCTTAGATTGATTACAAGAGGCATTGATAAAACATACTTCTTTAAGTCCTGATTCAATAGAGTAACAAATTAAGTTTATTACACAGTCAGTTTCAGATACTAGAAAAAAGCCTTGATATTCTAATTAGTTCCCTCTCACCCTGGAGCCACTGTCCCATCCCTCTAGGGTAAAGATCACAAAAGATGACTTTTGCTCCAGTTAGTTCACTATCTTAAGAAAAGTTGCCTCCTCAGAGACTGAGAAAAAGCACCTGCTTTTGCTGCAGCTTTAAGAGAAACAGACCTTAAGTTTGATTCCCAGGGATCCAAGAAGAGCTCAATGACAACTACCTGCTATAGCTGCCACAAGCCAGGTCACCTTAAGAGGGACTGCACCCAGAAGCCCCCTGGGCCATGCCCCAGCTGCAAAGGTGACCACTGGAGGTCAGACAGCCCTCTGAGACCAAGGCCCCAGGGTTCAGACCCATCCTATCAGTTGGTCCAGCAGGACTGAAGGGCACCAGGGCACTCACTGCCCTCTCCCTTTGGCTGGACTGTCATCTCCACAGAGGAGCCCTGGGTAATCATGGCTACAGAGGAAAAATAAACCAGCCTGTTGCTGGATAACTGGCACAAGCCTTTCAGTCCTTCTTTTCAATCCTGGTCTTCCTTTTAGTCACCACACCTCAGTGAAAGGAGTCACTGACAAAGAGATAATTCATTACTTTTCACAACACTTAGGCTGTAACTGGGATGGTTTTCCTTTTACACATTCATTTTTTATTATGCCTGAGAGTCCAGTTCCCCTTTTAGGAAGAGAGGATGAAACAGCCTTAATTAAATGTACCCCCACCTTAGCAAATAGGAATAAAAACGAAGAGATATTTTATCATGTTTAAATACTGTGATATATATGCACCCAGGTCAGGTACACTGCCTTCCCCTCAAGGAGACAGAAATAAATCCTGAAGTATGGACAATGAAAGGTAAAATAGATAGGGCAATAAGAGCTGCCCCAGTACAGATACATCTCAGATTCCACTATTTTTCCTCATCAGAGACACTATCCTTTAAGCTAAGGCACAACTTTGCTTCTTTAGGTAAAATATTTAGGTCTCATTATGTCCAAAGGGATCCAAAGGCTAGAAAAGGATTAAACCCATTCTATCCTTCCCACAGCCCAAAACTCTAAAACAGTTCAGGGGATTCCTAGGAGTTACAGGCTTTGCTGCCTTTGGATACCTGGATATGGGGAAATTGCATGACCCCTCTATCAACATATAAAAGAGACCCAAAAGGCAAGATATCCATATTTTATGCTGGGAACCTGATTCTCAAGCAGCTTTCCAGAAGCTTAAACAAGCACTTCTGAGTACCCCTGCCCTGAGCCTACCCACAGGATACCATTTCAATTTATATGTTATTTTATGGCAAGACTGTTTTCTTCTAAGGGAAGTCTATGGCTGTCCAACAGCAGACTTCTTAAATACCAGACTCTACTTCTAGAAAGACCAGCCATTCAAATAAAAGACATGTTCTTCCTTAAATCTGGCCACCTTCTTGCCAGAATAGGAGGAAGAAATTGAGAATGATAAACATTACTGTGAACAGGTAATTCTTCATACATATGCAGCTAGAAAAGACTTATTAGACACCCTGCTTACTGACCCAGGTTTAATCCTCTTCTGTGATGGCAGCTCCTTCATGGAAAATGGAAAAAAGAAAGGCAGGACATGCAGGGGTAACTTTACACCATACTCTTGAAAGTGCCTCACTTACACCTGGGACCAGTGCTCAGATAGTAGAGCTCATAGCTCTGACCAGAGCCTTACAACTTAGCAAGGGACAAAAGGGTCAATATTTATACTGATTCTAAGTATGTTTTCCTAGTATTACATGCTCATGCAGCCATATAGGAAAAATTACCTAACAGCCAATAGATCTCCTATAAAATATAAGGAAATAGATGATCTTTTATTACAGGCTGTCCTTCAAAATCTGATGGCATTAGATGCTCCAACAGCAGCACAGGGGATCACTTGTGCAATTGTAAAAACTGAATACTGTGTATACATTCCAGATTCTTCTGCTAACATCTCAGTAGCTATTCAAGATATTAGACAACAAACCAATGACATGTCAAATTGTAAAATTCCCTGGACTTTATTCTTATAGGAATTAATTCTAGTTCCTCTTGGTGGAAATCTTTTGTTAACTATACTCGTAATTGTCTTATTAATTCTACTCTTTGGCCCATACATACTTAACTGTTTCTTTGGCTTTGTCTCCTCCAGACTTAAAGCTGTGTGTGTACCCAAGATGAAGATGCCTGGTGTCTATTGAAGGCCTCTAGACAGGATCTCTGCAGAAGTAACTCTAACTGCCATTCAAAAACTGCAACCCTGTTCAGCCTGAAGCAACTAGATCAGTCTTCTGCCCCTTTCCCCTTATGGCAGTTCCGATTACTTCTCCAGAGAGGGGAATGTTACAGGCAGCTGAGTTAGTCAGAAATATCATAGCCAGTGAGATACGGCTAGGTCCTCAATGGAGCCAGTGCAGGAACCTGGCAGCTGTGAGAGAGACAGACACCTCCTGGAGAGGTAGACTTCCTTCTGAATTTAAAGTCACAACCAAAAATGGGCATCTGAGATGAATACATACTTCTTAGATGCAGTATAAAAAGCAAACATTATATATATATATATGTTCAACATATATATATGTTCAACATCACTGGTGATTCCAGAGATATAAATTAAAACAATGCTGAGATTCCATCTCACCCCAGAAAGAATGGCTATTATCAAGAAGTCAACCAATAACAAATGCTGGTGAGGCTGTGGAGGAAAAGGACCCCTTCATCACTGTTGGGGGCAATGTAGATTGGTACAATGACTGTGGAAATCAATTTGTGGAGATTCCTCAAAAAACCTGACTAGTGGTCTCATTTAACCCAGCTATTCCCCTTCTGGGTACCTTCCTGAAAGAATTAAAAGTATCACATCACACTGATATATGCATCCATGTTTATAGCAGCACAGTTTGTAATAGCCAAATCTTGAAAACAGCCCAAATGCCCATCAATGGATAAAGAAGATGTGATTTTTTGAATAATAGGGTACTACTCTTCCATAAAGAAGAATAAACTTTAGACATTCCTAGATGAATGGATATACCTTGAGGACATACTGTTAAGTGAAATAAATAGAACATGTGTAAATATGCATCGTTTCTCTTGTACGGGAAACTGAAAGTGTAAGTAAGGACCAAAATGTATATTAGATATTGTGAAATGGGAAGAAAATTTTCAAGTGAGGAGGGTAACATGGGAGGGAAGAAAGGGAAAGGAAAGAAGGAAAAAGTGAAAAAAAAGAAAAAATGGAAACAAAGCTTTTGTAAATGGGAAGGGGAAGAGGGGTTGAAGAAAGAGTAGGTAAATGGGGAGAAAGGATCAAATTATGTCCTATACAGGGACAAATTCTCTGTGATGAATGTGATCATTAAGTATATCTAAAATGCTCTAATAAAATCTGATTGAAGAAAAAAGAAAGGGCTCTCCCAAAACAACATTATGTAAATTAACATTTTATTTTTAAGGAGGTTTGATTTAAGTCTTACATTGCTTTATTATATTTAAAAATGAGAAAGATACAGAGAAATAGTTCAAACTAAAGATTATTTTCAATTATAAAACATTTTCATTTCCAAAACTTCTAAACTATGGCAAAATAAAATTAATTTTAAAGGCAACCAAGATCTCATTACTTAAAAACTCAAGCCAAAAAATATATCTTTATTATTAACTAGTAAATAGCATCTTTGGCATAGTAAAATAAAAAGTTGATTTATTACAATTTCTCAATAAACTATTCGTGAAAAGAAATGTGTATTGCTCCACTTTGAATGTTTCAAGTAGACAAAATTTGAAAATTCCTTCTAATTCATTACATGTAGTGTATTTATTTTAGTGAAACAAAAATTTTTGACTTATAAAGATATAAATCAACCCAGATTAAGAGAATTCTTTGTATCTAGATGGTTTTCACTAAACCATAAACCCTCTGCTACCCTATTTCTTTCATCAAGGGCTATTTCCTTTCTCTGAGTGAAAGTTAGTTTTTATCTTGGTCTCACACTACCAACCTGGCCATGTCAACTGCACTTAGCCTTTTCCACAAACCAGCTTCCTCTCCATTATCCAACTGTGTGGGTCCACCCTGATGCAATACTTTCAGCACCAAACCTGTAGCCTTCTGCCCTGACATGCACAACTAATGTCTAACAAGTGAGCTGCTGGAATTAACAATTGAAATTGATACACACTAATGTGATCAATTTATGCTGATTTTTCCTGCCCAAACTTTCCACTGCTCACTAGCCCAAGAGGGAATGGAAATAGCCCAATAAAATCCACAGAACATAACACTGGATCCAGTAGTCTTATCCCTTAATTTTCTACTGTAAATTTAGCATAACAGTAGCCACCTGCGCATTTCCGTACATTTTCTTGACAGATACAGGAAGCAATTTAGGTGTTTATCCACTTGATACGATGAAAGGTAAGGTATGTGCACATGTTTAAAAGTGTCAAACCAGCATTTTCACCAACATTATTCTCCATGTAATAGATTTGGCCTATGTTTAGAACCACATCCTCTAGGAATTGTTTAAAAAAATTTTTTCTTTTGGTTTTTCTGGAACAAGTAGCCTAATTTTGTACAATGGAACATGAAAAGCCAGATTTGCAAGTTTGGGAGGAAGTCAAAAGTGAGTCATCAAATTATTCATGCATAGATGAAGATGATCCATCATAGCAAAAGACATGTTTTGTAACAGAAGAGTAGTATGGGTGGAGGAGGAGAAGGAGGAAGAGGAGGAGGAGGAGAAGGAGGATAATGATGATGAGTTTGATGTTGGCCATGTGAGACAAATTTCCTGTGACAGTCAAATGGGACAAGAATCACCTGATATGGACACAGGGAAAACAGACTTCTTTGATTCAGATGATGAAGAAAACAGCAATGTGGGTACATACTTGATTAGTCAAAATGTTGCAAAATGGCCACATAACCAAATGAAATGGTCCAGTGTTAGATCTGTGTCCAAAAATATCATGTGTCTTGGCAGTGGTGAATCATACTGGATAGAATGCCAGAACTGCCATTCAGCATTGGAAATTGTAACAGATGAAATGTTGTAAGAGTCTGTGAAATACACAAAGGCTGAAAAGTGAGTAAAACATGTTGCATGCACCAATAGCCATATTCAAAACTATATTTATTATGATACCTCAGTAGCTGAACTGAAAGCATGTACATGTTTCACAGGGACGATTCTCATGGTCATCACAGAAATGTAAAAAATGTATGTAAAAGCAATGGGTCAACAAAAGGCATAAAAATTTATGCCCTTGTAGATATAAAAATTTATTATGTTTTCAACTTAGACATTTATCCTGGGACTCAGGCATCATGTCCTTATTCATATAGAAATCAATGATGTTGTGAACAGAGTTGTTACATCTCCCACACTAATCTGAATGTCACATTCAACAATTAATTTATCAGTTTCCAATTGAAGTTACATTTGCTAAAAGAGCACAAATTGACTAGCACATACTGCACACAGGAACAAAGCAGAAATTTCAAATGAAATGTTGCAATTTCAAAACAGAATTGTATAGTACAACCTCTGAATTTCAAAAAGATACAACATTGGCCTCATACATGGCAAAGAAAAACATGCCAATTCTGCTGATGTCAATATTTCACCATAAGGGGCAAATATTGATAGAGAAACAGAAGTCTAAAATAAAACAGTCAGGCTGGGGATTTAACTCAGTGGCTTAAGCGCCTGCTTGGCAAGTGCAAGGTCGTGAGTTCGATCTCTGGTACCAATACATACATACATACATACATACATACATACATACATACATAAATAAATAAAACAGTCAATAAAACATAAGTTTAAGATAAAAACTTTCTACAACAAACCAAATGTTAAGTAAATGTTGGTGATGAGCTATGCAGTATCTATAATGTCACTTGAAACATGAAGCATTAGCCAATGAATGTATTTTACTCAATCCTAAATTTGTGTGGCATAAGTATTTTGATAGTTTACAAAGAAAATAATAGCTACAAGGTGCCATGGAGAAATTTTCTTAGAGGATGGAGACTAGATCTTAAAAGAGATCATCTACATCAGAGAAAAAACTATATATTTCTTCCCAGAGTACTATGCAAAAAAAAATTGTGGAGCACACTGGTGAGCTGAAAAGTGAACAGGCAGGTACAGCATCAAAAATGCCTGCTACAATAATAACAGGAAAACAGAACTGTGTCCTACAAGAAAGGACAGGAGAACACACACAAAAAAAATACATGTTATCAGTGTAAGCAACACTTGTTTGTATATGGAACATGCAGTTGTCAAGTGTGAAAACTGCCTCAGTTGTGACAGATGAAGCAAAGATTATTTCCTAGGTAGGCTTTTGGCTGTGTTTACATTGTGGTTAATATAGGTTTTCATTTTTGATGCTATCTTGTAGGTTTTGTAAGCAAGTGAACAGCTGATGCGAAAATGTAGAGATTTATACTAAGAACTCATTACATATTTGATATTTAATTTTATTGATATTGTATTTCCCTACAAAGTACACATTGCACAATATAGTAAGAAGCTCCCGACAAAACAGAAAGAGAATACAGATGACAGGACTACATCATAGGAAAAGAAAGCTAAACACGTGTGCTGTCAGTGTAAGCAAGATGTGTGCATGAAACACATAGTTGTCATGTGTGACGACTGCCCGAGGGGTGACAGTTATAGAAAAGCTTATTCTGGCTGTAGAGGTCTATTGGTATTTTCATTGTAGTTTATGTAGGAATTTATTTCTGATATCATCTTTTAGGTTTTGTGAGTAGGTACACAGCTGATACGAAAATTTTGATGTCTATTCTAAATGCATTACATATTAAGAAGAATTTTCATATTTATTTTTATATAAAGAATTTAATAGTTCCTATAAACTACACACTGTATAATATAATAATAACCTCCTAACAAAACAGCGTGACCACTGGGATATCAAATACGTCCTACAAAAAGGCTAGGAAAGTGAAACACATGTACTGCCTGTGTAAGCATGTGGAATGTGCTAGTGTCATGTGTGCAGACTGATTTAGCATGATAATTGAAGTAAAGATTATGTTTTTTGCAAAATACTATTGGTTTTTCATTGTAGTTCATGGAAGAATTTAATTGTATAGTTTATTTTAGACTTTGTATACCAACAAACAGTTAATGTTGAAAACTTTGATGCTTTTTAAATAAACAATAAATACTAAAAATTCAATAATTTATTTTGTGACTTTTTTCTGTTAAATACTCACTGCTTAATATAATAAAATTCATAAAATTAAAATTAATATTTCATCTGTAAAATATTCTAATGAATAAATGTGGGGCTAAAGATTTAGCTCAGTGGTACAGAGTCTGCCAGACAAGCATTGAAGCCCTGAGTTTGATTCCCTGTACACCAAAAAAAAAAAAAAGAAGAAGAAGAAGAATAAATATGGGTCTAACAGATCCATGTTAGGCTCCATGTTTAATCACAAAGTTACTTCCAAACTACATAACTGAGACCAGAAAGCAAGGGTTACTGGTGTCTTTCTGGGACAGTGGTAGAACTTTATCTGCTCACAAGAATCCAATATTATATTGCTAAGGGAGAGTTTTCACAGAAAAAGGTTTGCCAGACAAAATGATGTCATTAGTAAACTTTATATAGAGTACAGTAATCTTCAAAGAAATGGGAAGGTGATATTAGTCTTCCTGCTAAATAGATTACCCCTCCTTTGATCTCTTTGGAGGATCAAAGAGTTACTGTGTTCTATTTCTACTATTTTGTAGAATGTATCTATCATTTTATTAAATGGAACTATTTTCTTTATAGGCCAAGGAAAATGAAACTTGGTCAGTGTTCCATCTGCACATATCTTCAGATAAGCAATACTATGAGAATATGTGTTATGTAAATTGTTTAATGAATTTGAATTTCTCAAAAAATGTGTCACAGGCCAGGGATATAGCTCAGCAGCACAGTGCCTGCCTGGCAAGCAAGAGGTCATGAGTTTGACCCCAGGTACCCCCCCCACAAAGTGTCACATAAAGGACCTGAGTGATGACAGATGAGATGAGGCAGTATTCACAAGTCACTCCAGGTTAGTTCTCCAAGCTAACAGGTACATGGCTCTATGAGAAAATAAGGAAACAATGAGAAATATCTGGATTGTAATCTGTATCTACAAGCAATCTGACAAACTGGGAAATATTAGTATTTAGAGGGTAAGTAAATTAACAAAAGTGATGCACCTTAGCACTGACAGCTCAGAGGAGAGGTAAGAGAAAATATTATATTCATATTGGTACTGATTTTGCCATTAGACAGATACTGAGAAGAAAGGTGACCTGTGTTCATCTGAGAGATAGGGTTAGAAGTAACAATTCCCAGGATTTTCCTGAGGATTTACTTTCAGGATACATTACTTTCAGGATAATTGGTCCCCCACATTGGCAGAACAGGAGCATGTAGATTTTGACATGGTAGGAATACAGAGACATTTTAAGTAATTTTTTTATGCCCCTGTAGGTAGAACAGAAGAACAAATGATCATCATCATCCAGAATTTTTCTATTTCCAGTTTGCAATAATCTCTTCTCTTCAGAGACACAGTAGGCAGTTTCCTTAGGCACTGTCATAAGCCAAGGAGACCATGACTGTGATAGAGAAAAACAAAAATCACAGTATAATGATCAATGCATCAGCAGGGATATAGCATTAAACTCAGACAGAAACTGATACATTCACACAGACAGAGGCAAATTCCATAAAAGTAAAGAGAAAAAAGATCAGGAAGCACCAAACATGGACAGTTTGAACAATGTAATAGAAAAATCTCTCAACCTTGTGAGATTCTGTGGGGAGAGAGAACTTGAGTTTAGAAATACTTCTATGGAGACCCAGGAAAACCTGGGTGCTCTTCCTTGTCCAGGGGCATTCAGAATAAACACAGCGCCATGCAGACACTGACCAGTCCTGCTTCCAGTGTCCTCCCCAAATCACAGTCTGCTGATTACTGGGAATACTGACCAAAATTCTGGACCTGCTCACAAACTGTAAGAGTGAGAGGTTTAACAAACAACACAAATTTCCTGTGCTTATACAGAATAAACTCAGATACTGAGTCTGATCACATCCTGGCTCTATATTTAATCTGTAAACACAGCAAGGCAAAACTCAGTCTTTAAACTGTTTTGAGGGAACATCCTAATACAAACCATTATATCCTTTTCCTGATCCCCAAAAGATTTATGCTCATCTCTTTACTCAAAATGCATTTAGTTCATCTCTAAGAGTTGTCACAGTCTTAACTTCAACAAAGTCTAGCTTCAGCATTGTTGAAAAGTCAATTAAGGCTAAATTATAGCTGAGAGCTTCTATTAAAAAAATTTTTTTTAAACGTTAAACCCTGCTGACATACAATGACAAAAGTTAAACACTGAATTCCAAGAAGGAGAAATAAAAGGATAGAAACCAGTGGGAACAAAGAAAGATCAGACAATATTAAAAATCTCAAGAGTTCTATGTCTAGCATCCAGGCAATGGCGTGTGAATTCCAAATGGCTTGAGAAGCCCATCTCCACAACACTGCCTGTAGTTGTAGTACTTACAGCTTCTCTCATGGCCTCGCTTTACTCAGTTCTTGAAGTTTTTCTCATACATTACACATTCCTGGCTTCTCCAAGTTCCTGGGGTCTCTGTTTCACTTTTTGCTTCACTCACAGATTTCTGCACTATCCCCTCAAGTGTACACTGCTTGACCTCCCAGGACTTTTAAAATCTGCGTGGAAGCTTCTCTGACCCCACAACTCTTGCTGGCTGTATGCCTGAAAACTAAGATTACGTGAATGATACCAAAGTCAGCCACTGGCTCTAGCAGTAATGAGACCCTTTTGATTTCATGGGTGTAGGTGCTACTGAGTTCCTACAGGGATGAACACTGAATGGAATCTTAGGCAGCCAATTCCCTGGAGCTGTCTTCTCAAAGTCTTATTTTTCCTCCTATGTCCTCAAGGAATTCTTTGTAGTGTTCTGCTGTAAAGTATTTCATTTCTTTAAGATACTAATATTTTCAGCAACCAGTCTCTCCTTTGCTCCAACTGTACAGAAGATTCCATTCCAGTGAAATTCAAAAGTTTAAAATCACTCAGCTGAGTGCAGTGACTTGCAGTGTAGACCTCAGTCAAAGCCTCAAACAATACTCATATGACAGCCAGAATTTTGAGATACCTTGAAATTTCCACTGTCAGATTAATTAGTCCACCACTCCATCTCAGCTTCCCACAAACTCTGAGGACATGAGCAAAACATAGATAAACTTTGTACCAGAGCATAATGCAAATGGCCTGGAGTCCCAGTGCTAAGAAATTCCTTCTTCCCAACTGAAACCACTAGAGCCGGGTCTTTAACATCTGCATTTTTACCAGCATTCTGATCCTCTGAGCTTGGCTCACAACATTCTAAGGCTTATCCAGCCAGCATCTCCAGTCCTCTTCCCCTTAACCAATTGCAAAGACTTCTGAAACATATGGTCTAGTACAGTCACAGTGATGAGACACATCAGGTACCAAAATCAGTCTTAGTCATTTTCTCACTGGTAAGTCCCAATACCTGAATTTTAGTGATTTTTTCTTGTTACTGACAAAATATCTGATTTTCACAAGTTAAAGAAGGCTTTTTTTAGCTCATATTTTCTAGAAGTTTCAATTCCTAGGCAGATGGCACCAAAGAAGGGTAATATAATAGAGGGGCATCACAGAGGAGAAGCAGTCCATGGAGTGGCAAGGTAAGCAAAGGTAAACCAGTAAAGCAGTGAAGCAGCAAGCATCACCAGCAGCAACTATATTTCTGTGTTTATATTCCATTCTAGCTACCCATCTTTTAGATGGTGCCACCTCACACAAGGTGGAGCATCCTTAATCCAAGCATCACATTTTTAATCTCAGCACCACATCCTTAATTCCAACATCACATACCCTAATCAAGCTACCTTCAAATCCCTCTACCTGTGACCACATGAGGCTTTGAGGGCAGGGGGAATCTAGATACAAGCCATAAAAATCTGAAACCCCCAATTTCAAAGAAAAGAGTTTATTTTGGCTCACAGTTTATAGAGATTTCCATCTGTAAGCTGCTGACTCCATGGCAAAGCAGCATGGTAGAGGAGCACAGTAAAGGAGAGTTTCTCACAGCATGACACCCAGGAAACAGGAAGTCAAGGGAGGAGCCAGGAAGGGAGCTATAACTTCCTGGGTCACATCCACAGTGCCAAACTCTTCCAACCTGAACCTAACCTCCTAACAGGAAGTTGGCTATAACATCCCAATAACCCAGTTAGCTTTCAAAAGCCCCACACATGAATGAACAAGGTTTGGGGGGAACATCTAGATATAAAACATAACATAGGATACTAACAATAGAGTTTCAGGGAAAATAATTGTCTCCTTATAAATACTCTAACACATGTATAAGAGTTACTGATTTTGCTCTAATACAACCATACTTTGCTTTTTATTGTTTTCACACATCAAAGTTTGTTTCATAATGTGTATTTAATGTTCCTAGTATTAAAGAGATTGCCTCCCTATCTTTTCTCTCACTTTTCATTTGCATTTCTTTTTCTTTTCTTTCTTTCCATCTGCTAACAATTAAATAAACATAAGCTCTGGGGAGATACTTTATATTTCTGGTCAAGAGTAAATACCATATATTATTCACTATAAAATATTAATGTTAATTCCTCATTTAAATAAACACTTGAAGATGATTGATGTAACAGATCCCATAGACACTATTGCTTAAAATTTTACTTGTGAATATATATATACTTGTTAGGTGTGAATATATATATACTTGTTAGTATATATATATATTCACATAGGAAAAGTTAATCTGTATTCTGGAGGAAATCAAATTCTATGCCAAATTAACATAATAACAAAAAATATAACTTATGCAATGTTAAGAGTAAAATTTACCACTTGAAAATTATGGCTATTTTGACTCAGGAAAATTATATATAGTCAATATATAATACAAATTTGCCACCAAACTTTAATATGCATACAAGTCATTTAACAGAATGTGGTTGAAATGCACATTTTGACTCAGTAGGTCTACACTGAAGTCTGAGATTTACCATTTGTAAACTGAGTTTCAATGATGGCCATGCTTACTCACCATGGAACATATTTTGAGAATCAAGGGCAAAGTCAAGAAGATTTCTGATACATTACATTTTAACTGTTTCAAATATTATCCTTCTGTCTTTCTGTCTAATCTTTGTGATATTAATCAAAATTAGTATATGTGCTTGATGCAAGTCAGAGTCACTACTCAGTTCACAGTAATTCTTGCAGTAGTTTTGTCAATACTTAATAACATTTCCCATCTACTTCCATAATACTTCACCCTGGGCCCCCAAAGATTTGTGTACATCCTCTTATGCAAAATGTATTTAGTTCCTTAGTTATGATAGAGTTTCCCCACGGGAATAAATATATAAACCACTCTAATTTTTGTTAAATGACACTCAGATGGCTTAACTGCAGTGAAAAAAATGTATTTCCACAAAAAATCTGGTCCATAAGCACTGGGCTCTATGGAATTGCTTCCTTGGGGTGGAGGAATCCATGTGTTCTGTCACCAGGTTAGAAGCAACTCCATCCCTGTAGGAAATGGTACTTCCCCTCCAGGGATGGGCAACAAGAGGAGGAGAACAAACACATTACCCTCTACAACATAATCCTCAGGATCTACCTCAGGAGAAATTAAAATCTCACAACACAGGCTGAAGAGATGCTACATGTGAAAGTTTCTTGCCCTAATATAAAATACTGTACAATTTTGGCAGTGGTCTAACATGGAAGAGGGTCAAAGCGGGAATGATTACAACTTCCTGCTTTTTCTTCAGCCCTAATTGCAACTCCTCTTCCTGTTCACATGCACAGAGAATTCCAATTGGTTCCTCACAAGTCATCAATATCCACCCCATATGCCACTTCTGATCAGTGGTCATATAACCCTCTGCCTCCTTGTATCTGGTTGAAGCCCAACCACCATGTGTTGTGTGCTCCTTTCCATGTCTTCAATAAACCTGTTCTCTTTGTTTTGTACTTTTTGCTCCTCTATTGTGCCAGAAAACTCTAAAATAATGTTCCATGACTCTGATGGCAGAGCATACCAGCTCCTGGGAGTCACTCCCAGTTCAAGCTCCCCTGCATACAAACCACCTTTGTCCTCTGGGACCGGTTTATTTGCCGCTGCTATTCCACATGCAACACTGACTCTTTTCATTCATCACAAGTGAGTGCTGTCTGGGGTTTTCTGTTTCCATTCCTAAAATTTGCAAGCTTGCGTCAGTAAACCTATTCATTGCCATCCCTAGACAGAGATAGCAGTTTTCACGTTCACAAAACTGTTACCCTCTTGTTCTGGAAACCCATCCCACATTCTCAGTGATGGCCAGTGAGAACAGGTGTTGGGACTTTCCATGTCACATTTTCAAAAAAGGTGATGACTTCTGATAGATGTGATCCAGGACAGCTTTTACATTCCTTGGAGGGGAGCTAAAGCTCTTATGATCCAAGGCAAAGTTGTTCTCTCACTTATAATTCAGTCATGGGGACTATTTCCTGTCCCCTGAAAAACACACCTCTGGGATGCCTGGTTCATAACCTTGGTGTTCTTGGCCTCAAGAAGGCTATTAAAACCAAAAACTGATCTTTTATTTATACTTTTGTCACAACAGCAGCAAGTTGGCAAAAACTCATTATTTTCAGGCCTTCTCATTATGATGTGTTCTTCTCTAATTCATTCTCCCTTTTCTCACCCCTAGCAGTCTCTAATTCTTCCTTTATGTCCTCTCTGCAGTCTCAGACTCCTCAACCAGAGCCATTTATCCTGTCAGATGGCCCCTCCTCTTCTTTGTCCCCTGCTCCTGCATCACCATTTTCCCCACCAGCTCACCATACTCAGTCTCACGTTTCAGCCACCTAGCAGGCCACATGGTATTTGACCACCATTTTGCGATCCCATACCATAGTCTTCAATAGCCATCTTGCAGCAACCCACATGGAGGACAGCCGCCATCTTGCAGACCTCCGCCATGTGACAGTGTGCCACCATGTTGTAAAAGGTCACAGGGTAAATGGTCACCATCTTGTGGTCCCTCATCATGGGATCAGCAGCAGCAATCTTGTTGCAGGTCACATAATGACCAGTCACCAACTTGTGCTCCCTCATTGTGTAACCAGCAGCAGCCATCTTGTGGGTCTCATGGTAACCAGTCACGATCTTGTGCTTCCCTGCCACATAGTGACAAGTGGTCATCTTGTGGTTGATAACCTAGTAACTTCCCACAAATGCTAGCTGGGTGGTTGGCTGCTTGGTGGCCATCTGCACCACCCACACCACAGCCTTCTGTGCTTTAATCCCTATTTCCTCTTCAGGAACAGGTTGGTTCTGAGAGAATAGTTCATGTTCCTTTTTCCCCTTGACAACCTAACTCAGGGTAACCATAAATTAGGTTCCTCTTCTGCTATTCTTATTTCAAGAGATCTCTATTAATTAAACTACAAAAAGGTTCACAGTAGCCTATTTGTTATAGCTCAAATTAACCAAATATATTTGAGTATACTCTGATTTTGTAAGGTGTTTGTCTGTCTGTGTATCTGTTGTCTGTTGGTCTACTTTGTTTATGCTGTGCAGATCATCTGCCCATGTTAGTCCATGTGTCTGCTCTGTAAACAGCTGATACTTTTTATTTGAGCTCAATAATCTTTTTTCTTTAATTATTTTTGCATTTTCAGATCATTTAATCTATGTTTATTGGGGTTATAGATTTAATAAGCATGCTTCCCCCTAGGTTGCCAGCTGGTCAAAATGATGCTAAAAATGGTTTTAAAAAGAATCCCTTGGGGTGAGGAGACATTGGGCAAGACTGAAATTGATGAATAAGAAAGTGGCCACCTGGTAACTTTAACCAGCTCTTATTCATTAATTGGAGTCCCCAGTAATCTCCATAGCCTTATGGGAGATACTCCAACTAAAGTTCATATGGCTAAGACAATTCATTATTGCTGATCTTATGGTATATTCATGTCTTCAAATGTAAAATTGGGATTGTTTATGATAATAAACATTTTATTTCAGACCTAGACATCTACCTTTTTCTTGTGCTCCAGTCAAGAGATTCAAGTCAAACCCACATGAAATCATCAGTCAAATGATAATTTTAAGCAAAATACTATGTAATGTATATATTATATATGTGCCACTATACTTAGAGATGCTTAAATACTGAGCAGTCTATGGGCCAGGGATTTAGGTCAGTGGCATAAGCACCTGCCCGGCAAGCTTGAGGTTGTGAGTTTCATCCCTGGTAAAAAACAAACAAACAAACAAACAAACAAAAAAAGACAGTTAAAATATTGAGCAGTAAAAACAATGTGATAAATTTCTTCAATGACATCCTGTTAAAGGATATGTGTTACAGAATGTCACCTCAAATGTTAAAACACCCATGGTAAATAGACAATAGCAGTTCCATTTAATGTTCTTTGTTGAGCTTACTGCCTCTACTACACTGTACTTGTTGTCAATCTTTTCTTCTAGATGCTCAACAACTAAAATTTAGAAATAATTATAAAATTCTTTTAGATTCCTTTTACTGGGATCCACCAGAACTTTACCAAAAAAAAAAGTTACATGATGCATATTGAGGCCATAATTAACTATACCCAAAAGGCCTTATATGATACTGCAGCTGATCTATCTCCTAAATAAAAAAGGTAAAATTAATAAAACAGGCCATCCTCCAAAATCAGATGGCAGTAGACATTCTAACAGCACAGAAGGTACTTATACAATTGTAAAAACTAAATGTGTATATGACAAATCAATGACATTTCAAATTCTAAAATTCCCTGGACCTTATTCTTATTCTTCTTATGGGAAGCCATTACTAAGACTATACTCATAAATATCCTGTTGATTCTATTATTTGGCCCCTGTATACTTAATTGATTCTTTGCCTTTGTCTCCTTTAGACTTAAAGCAGTATGCCTACCCAAGATAACAATGCCTGCTATCTACTGAGGGCCACTAGTTAGAGCTGCCATTCTACAACTTCAAACCCCTTCAGCCTAAAGAAGCCACACTGGTCATTACCCATTACCCCTCATGGCAGTTTGAGTTACTTCTTCAGAGAAAAAAATGTTACAGGCAGCTAAGTCAGTTTAAAATATTATAGGCTGTCAGGCTAGTGCCTCAAAAGAGCTAGCACAGAGAACCAGATGTCTTATGACCATGGAGGAGACAGATACCTCCTGCTATGGGCCAGAGCCCAAGAAAAAAGGCTAAAATTGGCCTTCAAACCCCACAGGGAGGTCTTCTTAACATGGCCTTTCACTTTTTTTTTCACAACAGAGATAAAACTCAAAAGGAGAAAAAATAACAATCTGATTTTCTATCAGTGGCACTTGGGACTCTAAAAAAGGTAAACCAAACAAAGGCCGAGCTGCCTGAGCCCCTCCTGGGCCATGCTTCAAGTATGACAAGAAAAAACACTGGGCAAGAGACTGCCCCCTTGCAATCTCAAGGGCCACTGGAAGAGTGGACGGTCCTAGCTATCAGAGAGCAGGTAAGTGATCCTCTAACTCATTGCCCACACAGGAGATCTCATCACCACCAAATTCATTGCTGACTGATTTACTTGGACTTGCTGTTAAAGATTGATGGGCTCAGGACCTACAGCCCTCATTAAGGTGTCCTTCTTAGAGTCCCAAGTCTCACTGGAGGTCTCAGGTAAACATTCTCTGTACTTGTAGGTATGAAGGACATGTATAGTGTTCTTCCTGAGTTTTCAGGCCATTATACTAAATCCTCAGTCTTTGTAGTGGGTGTTGACAGCCAACCTACAAAGCCTCTTCAAACAGGGCCCATTCCATGCAGGTTCCAAAGTCTCATCTTCATCCATAGCTTTCTGGCCATTCCAAGATGTCCCCACATCCCTTTTAGATAGGGATCTTTTCCACAAGCTTAACTTCTCCTTTACCTTTTCCCTCCCCACAGCTCTTGTCCTCCAAACCCCCTCACAGTGCAGTACAAAGCCATCCCTTTCTCTCCCTACTTCCCTTGTTGATCCCATAGTTTGAGACATCTCCAATCCTACCTTCACTACCCATGTTATGCCTGTTTTAATTCATCTCAGGGATCCTTCATTTTTTCCTTCTGTTACCCAGTATCCTATACCTCCCAAATATTTATGGGGACTTAAACCTATAATCAAGCATCTTTTAGACAATGGTTTTCTTAAACCTACCCATTCACCCTACAATAGTCCCATTCTCCTGATACTCAGGCCTAATGGGTCCTATCATCTGATACAAGACCTTAGGGTAATCAGTGATGCTATTACCACAATTCACCCAGTGGTGCAAAATCCTTGTACTATGTTCTCTCCTGTCCCTCCCTCCACCACTCACTTCATAGTCCTAGACCTTAAAGATGCCCTTTTTACCATCCCCCCCACACCCTGATTGTCAGGTTTGCTTTATGTTTATTTAGACTGACCCAGACATTCTTAGGTCTCAACAACTTACACCTGTCATCTCTGTGTTAGAACCTCTCCTCACGGACACATACCCTCTTCCTTTCCTACTCATCAATTTCATGGACACACCCCTGGGAGGTAGATTTTACAGTTTTACAGTTTTATGCCCCACCATAAAACTCTTAAATATCTTTTTACCTTTATCTGTGCTTTTTCAGGATGGATAAAAGCTTTTCCCACCAGGGAGACTGCTGATATATTTACTAAAGTCCCGTTACAAGAAACATTCCAAGGTTTGGTCTACTTCAGAGTATCCAGTCAGATAACAGTCCAGCCTTTATTTCTCAGATCGCTCAACAGGACTACAACCACAGTAGAGTGGCCTACTTGGTCTTATTTGGAACTTCAATGGTGTTCAAGGATGCTGGACTTCCATCTTGGCTCCACATCACTCAAGCTAAGAGGGGCCCTCTTAGCCCTAACTCCCCTGACTCTAAACATCCTGGGTAGTCATCTCACCTCCTATCTCCCATCTCCATCTCATCAAGGCCCCATAGCCACAATTTTCTGACCAGGATGCTAGCATTTACCAACAATTAACTCCTTGTCCTGGCTAAAACACCTGGTACCAGCTTCTACATGGGCATCAATCATTATCCCATCAACCCCCTAGACTCCAACATGATGCCCCCGTCCAGCAGGAAGTAGTAAGTGTCAGTCTTCACCCTTTTCCTAACACTACAAAGATGGAAATGAAAAGTTCTTGTCGCAGTATAAATTACATACAATTTTGGCAGTGCTCTAACTTGGTGGAAGGCCAAAGCAGGACCGCTTACCACTCCCTGCTTCTTCAGCCCTAATCGCAACTCCCCTTCCTGCTTGCATAGGAGAATTCCAACCAGCTCATCATACATCATCAAAACTCACCCCATGTGCCACTTCTGATCAGAGGTCATATAACCCTCTGCCTCTCTGTATACTGTTTGAAGGAGACAGCCCAACCACCATGGGTTGTGTGCTCCTTTCCATGTCTTCAATAAACCTGTTCTTTTTGTTTTGTACTTTTTTCTTCTCTATTGCACCAAAATACTCTAACAACAAGCACTAGCATTCCTTCTACCCTAGAAAACCTCTGACTGATGATGGTAGCACAAGTCACCTATAACTGTAAGACAGAAAATCTAAAAAAATTATTTTTTATTCTGCTACTGTTTAACTGTATACCAAAAGTAAGTGGGCACATATACTTAACACCCCCTGTTTTTGATGTAGTCGATTGGAGGGGACCCTGAACCTCTGCTATCTTCTAACAGTATTTCTTATACTAGTAGAGCCTGGCTTCCCCCCTCCTATCTCTTTAAAAGACTGTGGTAAAAATTATGGGCACCCCAGATACTCTACTGACTAGCATTCATTTAATGCCTCATGCATCATACTTTTTGGATGAAGAGTATCCTAATTCCTTTGATCTGTAGTTGTAAGTGTTGCCTCCAGTAATCACTGTATTATCTCTCAGCCTCATTGGTATGTGAATCATATTTTTATTGGACCTAACTCTATTAAATGGGCCCATCATCAAATTTTCATTAATATTGCCAGAATCCCAAATTCTTCTTCCAGCAGTCACCTTTCTAAACCTAGTATTTCCATACATTCCATACATTCTTTAATATTTTCATACATACTGCCCAAATGATTATCCATGGTTCCATAATCCTAACAAAAGGTAGTAGGTTTAGAAATAAGGAAACTTCAGGAGCCACTCCCTTCCCTCCATTCAACTGTAAACTCCATCCCACCTTGATATTCCATGCTTGCATAATCCTAAACCCTTTAAATACTGGAAACCTGAATTATCAGGTCTCCATTTCCCTTTGCCCTTCTCCCTGTTCCTGCTACCATCCTGTAATATTCAATAAAGGTAGCTATTTACTACATAAGACGAGATGCATATGAGATGCAATTCTTTTCTTGTCATATGCAAGCACCTGGATTGCTTTTGTCCAACTCAATTGTAACATTCTCATCCGTGGGTGCCTATAGAAGATGACATAGATTTGCAGCGAAACTTATGTCAATCCACCAATCTGTCTGTTATTCGTCTTGCTTCTAGCCCAACCCTAGAAAATCAGGGACCCCATGATCTGATGGTGTTGCATTCCAATTCAACCTGCAATTCATTTACCTTTTGATTACAGCAACAGCCCTCATCCTGAATCACGGAGGAAATCCAATGCCTTCTCCATGATGCCTTTTATACAAATATATACAGAGAAATTATCAATCACCAGGGCCACCTTCAGGACCAACTGTATAAACTTTAAATGGAGGTTCACAAGATTACCATGGGTGATCTCAATGATATTATTCACTGGCTCAACCCTAGAAACTAGTTCTCTGATTTCAACCTTCACATTTGGCTCATAATAGTTATTGAAATAATTGTCTTTTTGCTCTTTCTTACAGTCCTAAGATTGCTCTGTATACTATTTCAGTGCACACTGAAGCCATGCTGACCTTTCTCTACCAAACCCAATATGCCTCCTCTCTTTATCCTACCCCTTTTCCCAAAAAAATATACAAAACAAAGAAGGCATATAGGTAGCAGTGTTGGCCAGAGTATGTATGAGATGGATATACAGATGAAAGGAAATTTTGGAGCCACATGCCCAAAATCTCCCAGAATGCATGGTTAGAGATTAAAAGATAGCATACAGGGCCACAAATCCAAGTAGAATCAAAACACACATCTTAAGGAATGAATGTCCCGGGCCCTCTCCTCCCCATAATTCAATTTATCATTTAGATTGGTCCTTTATCCTTGATTCCTGATTCTATCAATAAAAATCCACAGAAGCTTCAGTTTGGCTTTGTTTTCATGAGACTCTGTTATGTTGAGAGGTCTCAGTTAAGGGCATTCCCTCTGGGCCTTCTTGGATTTGGATTTTGACACTGACTTCATATAAATACTCATTGGTTGCATTGCCATGGTCATGAACTGCAACACATCTCTTCATTTTGGGAGGAGGAATAGTAGGAATTGGACTCAGGGCTTTCATACTTAAGTATATCCCTAGCCCTGTGTGTATGCGTATGTGTGTGTGAGACAGGCTCTCACTAAGTTTCAAAGTTATTCAGGCTGGGCTCAATACTCCTGCTTCAGCCTCATATATTACTGGGATTATAAGAGTGTGTCACTCTACTTGATTGGGCATGTACTCTTTAAGGTATAGCATCAAATTTACACAGGGTAAGGAGATATATGCATACATTTACCCATACATTCATACATGTATTCTATAAAAATAAATGCATACATCCCACAAATTTGGATTCAGATTCTTTGTGGGTTTTTTTTTAACTCTGATATATCTGAGAAGCAAAAATTAAAGCCCCTATTAGGGGCAGGTGTGGTGGTATATGCTTGTAATCCCACCACTTGTGAGGCTGAGGCAGAAGAATTGCTGTGAGTTTGAGTTCAGGCTGGGCTACATAAGTGAGTTCAAGGCCAGCTTTAATTATATAGTGAGACCCTGTCTCAAAAAATATCCCTATTAATAATTGTGGCTTGTGTTTAGATGTCCCCCCAAATATTTGTGTGGTCTGGGTCTAGAGTGTGAGATTCGGGAATTCATTGAGTATAATACTAGGGTAAAGGACACTAGGCTTAAAAGTGTGAATTCTACCTACCCGAAGAGGCCTCGATAAAATCAAAGGTATAGGAAGAGTTGAGGTCATGCCTTGCTTGCTTTTGCTGTCTACTGCCTGCTATGAATTGTTTCTACTCTGCAATCCCCCTCTGCCAGGCCACCCTGTGTTGGAACCAACCAGTTATGGATCAAAACCTCTACAGTGAGCTAAACAAATCTTTGTTCTCATAACCTGTGGGTGTTGGGTACCTTATCTCAGCAATGATAAAAGTAACTAAGACAGTAATAGTAATAATCAAGTAACAGTCTGTACCTATGTGTGAATATATCATTGTGAGATAATCCAGAATACTTCAAACTAAATTTATAGTAAAAACACCCATAGGCTGATGTGTACTGTGCTAATTTAAGTCTTTTGGCATGACATTTTGAATACAATGTGGTATTTTAACCCAACTTTTATGATTAAAATATATTAAACACTTAGCAGAATTTTAATACATAAATCATTTAATAACCATGCTAAAATATGGGTACTACCTAAAACATGAGGTTCAGACTCTGCAATGTGACTTTTGGGTAATGTAGAAAGTATTTAGGGTATAAAAGATGTATGGTTAACTGTTGTTACCAAATTGAGTAAGAAATGCCCAATTGATTGGCTTAGCATTGTTCTGAGTGTGATTGAAGGGATTTACTGAAAATGAAAGACCCATGCTGTGTGTGAGTGGTACCAGCCAATAGGCTTGTAGGCCTGCAGGAAAAGAGGAAAACTTGGGCAGAAGGAAAGGGGGAGAGAGAGAAGGATTGAACATCCACTGAGTTAGGGTGAATGATGAGTATATTAGAAGAAAATTGAGTTTATGTACTACTAACATTGGTCAGTAGTATTAATTATTAGAAAATTCTACTTAACTTTATTTCTTATTAAATGACATCTTCTAAATCTAATTATATGCATCCTATCATGTGTAATTCTATAATTGATAAAATAATTTTGGTGAATTTTTCCAGAAAAGTTTTCAGTGTCAGTTCCAAGAAATAAACAAACCTATTCAATTCAGCTGAATTATTCTGGGTTGTCCAGGCCAAAAAGAATTTTTTTTCATTAAACTTCAGCATATCTTCTTATCCTGATATAATAAAGACATTACACATCTAAGCAGCTGGAGCAAAACAAAACACTTTTCCCTTTTGGAAAAATATATAAATCATGATGTTATTAATTCATTAATATACAATTTTGCATTTTTCTAATAATTTATTAAATGGATCTACTTTTGCCACTGATACACATTTTACTTTATATTGATGATAATATGGTTAACCAAAACTATTTTTCTATGTCATCTTTACTACTATTAATAACATTTGCAAAATCGAAGGTAAGTCAGTAGAAGGAAGTCATTTTCAAGGCACTTCTACTCCAAAATGCTGGTGGATTTTTGTTAATCAGATTTATTAATTGTTAGTTAAAATGAACACAATAATGAAAATTAAGATGTTTGAAGATATCATTTCAGTTCAATCTATAGAAACACGTTGATTTATAGCCAATGAGTTACAGAAAAGCAAGAGAGCAGAGACTTGTAAGGTGAAAATAGATGGTGAGAAAAGAAACAGCTGACAAACTGAAATGACAATCAGAAATTTTTCACTTTTAAATTGGCCTTTTTTCTTGTAGATAATTCCTTTTGTAGTAGGAAGTAGGGGATATGACAAAGGAAAGATACTTACCAGATGTCAAGTGTTCCAAACAAGAGGACAGGAAGTCTTCCTTTCTGTGCTTCTAGAAAATAAATGCTATCTATTAGCACAGTGCTGAAGGCCAACCTTGAGGTCCACCTCAATGAGCATTATCCTGAATGACTATGAAGTTATATATTTTTATTGAAATATTCTCATGTCTTTCATTGTTTTAGAGTAGTCTACATGGGTCCCAGGAGAAGTTCAAGTGTTTATGAGAACTCAGAGGAATTGTATTCTTTTCCTTTTCCTTTTTGGTGGAGGAACAAATAATTGGTGTTGGTGGAAAGTGGATAATAAGTGATAATTAGTAATACTGAATGACTAAATAATGACTTTAGCAGGTGTACAGTTATGTTTTATTATGTTTGAGTGAAAAAACATTCTCTAAAAGGCTCATGCGTTCACAGATTATGATTTGTAAGATGATTGGATTATAAGGACTCTAACTTCATCGGTGTATTAATAATTTGATGATATTATTGGAAGGTGATAGAAACTAAGAAAGTGGGGCCTAGGTGAAAGGAATGGGTCACGAGGATGTAATCTTGGAGACTTTGCCTTGTCTTATCCCCTTTCCTATTTGGCTCTTTCCCTTTGCCTCTGCTTCTTGGATAACATGAGGTAAGCAACTTTCCTCTATTGTGTTCTTCAGCCATGATGTGAATTTTCTATATTTTAGACTGTAACAGCATTTAACTGGAGAAAACATACATGTTCAAAAGACAGTAAAATTACTTTTTTTGAATTAGTTTATTAACTTGGCAGCTATTCAGTAATTCAACAACTATTTATGGTTCATCTAACATATTTCAGACAATGGTACCTAAGGTAAAATGAGTTTTCAGATTTCTTGATGAGCATGAATTTTAGGACCTTAGCTTTTGTTTACACTTATTTATAATAAAAAATCTTCTCAGTTAAAATTATAAAAACATTTAAAGATGGATGAAAGCTGTAATAAGAGAACATCTACATAACTAAAAAAAGTTAAAAACTGTGAATTTAAAATATTACTTTTGAAGTGGAGGTGTATTCCTACAAGAATGCATTTTCATTTTGTAAAGTGCCACCCCTGAGTGATATCTAAGCTATTTATATGGCTTATTAGTGATTTAATAAATCTACAACTGTGAGTAATGAATTTTTTTTTTTTTTTTTTGGTACTGGGGATTGAACTCACAACTTCACACATGCCAAACAGGTGCATGTGTCACTGAGCTAAATCCTCACCCCTAAAGATTTTTTTCCAGAATTAATTTTTCAAAACAAAGTATATTTCTAATATTGTGTGGGAAAATATTATTTGGGGTAATAGCTAAAAGAATTGGAATTCCTCACCAATGTTTCTTGTAAGATCTTAAAATGGAAAACATATCAGTGGAAAATTTGAACAATTTTTCTCAAGGAAAAACACCACTGTAAAAATTACTAATTAGGTATAAAAAAATTATTTATTACAATTACAAACCACATCATTCTTTGGTATCTATGGTCTTCGTAGGTAAAAGGAAATACTTCAGTATTTTTTAGTTGCTATTTTACTACATGAAGACATCTATTATAACATACCTAGCCAAATCATTTTCAGTGATCTCTTCACTAGATTTAGAATTGTTTGTACTTGATATATATAAGAATCAATTAGTTTATAATTGATATTAGGAGCTATTTTGGGGATATTGTACAATAAATAATATGGTAAACATATTTAGGCTCTTTTTCACTTCGGTCATATCCTCCAAATTAAAATTTTCTATTCCTCCTATTACCTTAATGAGAACATACACATGTGACTTTTCTTTTGCTGAAACAAAATATCTAACACCTACAAGCTAAAGAAAGAAAGATTCATTTCAGTTCACAGTTTGTAGAGGTTTCATTTCATAGTTAACTGGTTCCAAAGCAGAGTGGCATGGCAGAGGTGAACTGCAGAGGACAAATGGTCCATGGAAAGCAGGCAGGAGGTAGCAAAGCAGCAAACAACCAGCAGCAGCACCTGCATTGTTTTGGTCCTTTATATTCCATCCAAACTACAAACCTATTAACTTGTGCCACAGGATGGGTTTTTCAGTCATCCACCCCCATAGTCCCAGTCTCACACCCTTAAACCACATCCACACACCCTAATTCAGCAATTTTTGAAACTCCTCACCTATGACCCCATTGCAGGGACTTCTAGATGTAAAGCATAACACACCCAAAAAATAATAATAATAAATAAAAAGAGATATATGCAGCACATTTTCTCTGAAAAGAAAAATAAATTGTACTTGAAATGATAAAGCTGACACTGAATAAATTTTAAAGAATATAAGATACAGCTTTTTTAGAAGCATAAAAGTATAACTAATACAGGTTTATAATTTAGACTTAGAATATCTCCAAAAGCTTAATGTGTTCAGAGGTGAGGCTTGTGAAAGTTAACTAGATCATGGGGTGGAGGCATATACTCATCACTGGATTCATCTACTAATGAGTTTAGTAGCTGAATGTGCTGTCAGGAAGGAGGTAAAGGTTTGTTATAGTGAGATCACTAGATGTGTGACCTGGAAGGCTGTATCTTTCTCCCTAGATGCTGCCTGTTCTTCTTCCTGGCCACCATGACATGAGCATATTTCCTCCACCAGGCCCTTTCATCATGGCCAGCCAACTGTTAACTCAATCCTGTAAAAACTATGAACTAAAATAAACCTTTTCTTTAAGTTTAGGTGTTGGGCATTTTGTTTCAGTGACAAAAAATGTGACTAAGACAAAAACAAAACTTAAAAGACTTTTTGAAGATTTATAATATGAATTATATAAACTTCACAAAAGCAACATGGGATGTAAGTTTTGAGGAATAGAGAGAAAAGCTGAAATTTAGAAATCATAAGGAATGAACATATTGGAAAGGAGAAGGCAATATCTTTGGAAGTAACAGTAAGTTTTATAGAAATTTGTTGGTGAAAAAATCTATAAACCCATTTTTGCACATAATGACACTCTCACTTGATTACATAGAGATGTATATAGTTCTCATTTTTTAGTGATGTCAGCGGTTCACAGCATAAAGTCTTCTGAGAATCCTGACGAAGAATCTTCCTGGGAATATTTATGGTAATGACCTCTATGTAATTATTGTGTCAAATTCTGGTGCCAGAAATAAGAAAAATAATGTAAGTAGAACTTTTTCACTGATAATTGTTTTTTACAAGGCTCATTTTTGTTTCAGTGCTTTGCTTAATACATATGCATGCTTGATACCTTATGAAACCTAAGACTTACATGAATGTCAAAGTTAGAAATGAGGCACTGTAATTTTACATTAGACAACAGCTAGCAATTTAAACAACAGATTGTGTCTTTTGATTAGTTTATTTGCCAAGGCAAAGTCTGTTCAACATGCTTTGTGTGTTTCTTTTGTAATTATCACTCAAAGCACTGCTGCCAAGTATTATATGAGCTCTCCCAAACATTTCAATAAAAATAAGTTAGTTAATGGCATAGATGTTATTGTATTAAGGAAAAAGTTCAAGTAAATTTAAAAGCCAGTTGAGAAAAATCTATTTCCACGTAGATCACTAACTCTCAATAACAAAAATAATGAAAGTAAGTAATTGATGTATACTATGTACTTGACATAAGCTGAGGAAAAATGAACAAACAGTAAAAACATAGAAAATAGTGATAGGAAGGTGATGTGCTTTGGTAGTTAACTGTTGTGTCAAATTGCATAACAAATGCTCACTTGCTTGGCTTTGCCTAGTTCTGAGTGAATGAAGGACTAATTGAAGAGGGAAGACCCAGCCTGGGTGTGGGTTGCACCAACCAATAGACTTGTAGCCTGAATGGAATAAAAGAGAGAAAGAGAAGTCTCCCTGCTACTGCTTTGGAGGAGCTCCAGTGTTCACCATCGCTTTTGGACATCCATCTCCAGGCTTCCAGTGCACTCTTCATCCTTCCAGCAGAGACTCTTCAGCCTCCCAATACAGATCCTTAACATTCCTATGCAGTGAGCTCCAAGTCTTTCACTTTTGGCTAGATTGTTTGGCTGTCCACCACACTGATGACCCTTCTGCATTCTTCCACATCTGACTCTACCAGTAGCCACTGTAAACATATTCTAGTGAACTCTAATACATGAGCTCATTCCAAGCAGGAAGCAGAACAGGAATAAAATGGCTCTGAAAAAAAAAATAAACCTGGAAGGGCTGAAGTACAAGAACTGCAGAATTCTGGCAGCATGTCTACAGTTACATTCCCTTGCAGAAGGCACTAGTATCCTGCTAAATAGACATCCTAGCAAACACTCTGACCACATGCTATAGGTCACCGATCAGAACAGAAGAGGAAATTTGTATGAATACAGCAATTCTTTAGGACACAATTCTCACTATTTTTAAAAATATCTAACAGCATTTTATAACTCCATCTTTAGATTAAGAAGCAAACAGCACCAGCATGTTACTATCTATCATCTGATATCAGCTCTTTAAAGCTACTGCCAATTTTTTTCTTTTGGTTCATAGGATTTATCCTGTATCAGTTTTCTCTTTCAATTTTCTAGATATACATATGCCTATTTTCTCTTCTTAGCATCTCTGTTCCATTGCATTTTTAAATTTTTTTATTTAAAGAGAATGAAATAAAAGAGAACAGAACAAAGCAAATCAGAACAGAACAATGTAAACAACACAGCACTTCACAACAAGACAACAGGACATCAATAGTAGCTACCATAATGACTCTTTTCTTCAAAAAAGTTGAGCATACCTTCACACACAATAATATCAAACATAACAAAATAGTATAAAACAAGTCAAAAGAATGAAAGCATTACAGTACTTCAAAAACCAAATAACACGAAATGAACAATGGCTACTATATCTCTTTTTCCTCAAAAAATGTGTTTTATACCATCACACATAATAAAATCAAATAAAACACAACAGGATAGAACCAATCAAAACTGAAGGACAAAAGCATTGTAGGACTTCAAAACAAGATGATAGTATATCAGCAATGGCTGCCATAATGTCTTGTTTTCTTCAAAATAGTTGTTCATACCATCACACATAATAAAATCACACAAAACAGAATAAAACCAATTAAACCAATGAATAAAAGCATTATAAGACTTTAAAGCAATATAATAGGAAACCATGATTACCATAAAATTATCCCATTATATTCAAAACAGCTGCCCTTACCATATGACAGCATAAAATGTAACAAAGCAGGACAGAACAAAGCCAAACCTAACAAAATTGTGTGAACAATGCAAGAGTTCAAAATAAGACAATAAGAAGTTGACAGTAGTTTCCACCTGCCCCTCCCAAGTGTTTACTCCCCTTTGCTCTTACATTAACTATTTTGCTTTTGGATCCCATTAATTCCTTCTGTTTCTTAGGCTAGGGTTCACACATATGAGTTCAAACTGTTTTGGCCATGAACATGATCTCCAGTTGCGTCCATTTACCTGCTGGAGCCTTGAGATTATTCTACTTTATATATGGGTAGCTTTCCATTGCATGAAAATACCATAGCTTTCCTATCCATTCTATAGTTTAGGGCAAGTTACTCTTGCTTTTTTTTGTGTGGGGGGGCCTCCTGTCACATGGAACAATTGTTTTCTCTCCTTTGATTTTCAGTCTATGAATTTCCTTTCCAGTTAGATGTGTTTCTTGTATACAGCATATCAGTGGACCTTGTTTCTTGATCCACTGTCCCTGTGTTTATTTTAATTGCTGACCTGAGGCCATCTGCATTAATGGTTGCAACCAGCATACATTGGTTTGTCTCTGCCCTGCCATCCTCCTGTTGTTGACCCTCCACTTTTCCCCTTCATTCAATTGCCTGTCTTGTTTGGTGGTCCTCCTCTGGAACCATGGTCATCTTTATCTCTCTCTCTAGAATATTCTTTAGCACTCTCTGTAGTGTTGGTTTGGTTGTCATGAATTCTTTCAGTTTTTCTTTATCACGGAAGTATCTTATTTTTCCATCAATTTTGAATTATAGTTTTGCTGGATGGGTCAATCTGGGTTGGAAATAGTTCTTTTAGGGTTTGAAACACTTCATCCCAAACTCTTCTTGACTTGATGGTTTGTGTTGACAAGTCTGCTGTGATTCTGATTGGTTTTCCTTTATAGGTGATCTGTCTCTTTTCTCTAACAGCTTTTAATATTCTGTTCTTGTGATGAATTTCTGGGACTTTGATTATTATATGTCTAGGTGTAGATTTACTTTGGTAATGGCTAGTTGGAGTCCTATATGCCTCACTTATCTGCATACCAGATCCATTTCTCATGTTTGGGATGTTTTCTTCTATTACTTCCATGAATATCCTTTTAATTACATTTGTGTTGACCCCTGCTTCTCCATTTATACCTATCACTCTTAAATTATGTTTCTTTGCATCACCTTGTAGCCATTGTGTTGTTATTTCCTGATTCTGTGTTATTTTTAAGAGATCTTTCCTTTCACAATCACTAGCTGAAATCCTGTCTTCAAGGTTTGAAAGTCTATCTCCAGTCTCTTTCAAGTGGTTTTGCCAGCTTTTGATTGAATTTTTAATTTCCTGCATCTCTCTTTGAATTTGTTTCATGCATTGTAATTCCTTTCTACATTCATTCATGGTTTCCATCATTTTCCTATGCTTCTCTCTTTGTCTATGCCTTCTTTAGACCTGCTGAACAATTCTTTCATTATGTTAGTGATTTCTTCTTTTACCTGAGACATTATTTCTGAATTTGACTGCTTTTATAATCTCATGAAGTTGTTTCCTTACTTCAGTTGCTATCCTCTCAGAGATTTCAGGTGTGCAACTTCCATTTTCTTCCATGACCGTAACTCCCAGACTTATTGTGTGTGGGCTGGAGGTCTGAGTTTGCCTTTTGCTCCCTCAAAATAGTCACCCTAGGATGTAGTAGAATACAAGAAGTTAATTCTCCTATCTAACCATAGCATTGTACCATTAACCATATTCTCCCTGTCACTAGATTATGCCCAAGGAGGTTCCTCAAGCCTCAGTTCATCCCACCCAATGAGCAGGTGGTAGTTTGTTAACTTTCAACACAGAAAAAATAAACTTCAAGACCTGCAGTAGAGGATAAAGAGATTCATTAGGCAGAATTTTAAAAGTACTTTTTAGCTCAAAGCCTCATGTGGTAATAGGTGGAGCTTTTGGGAAGTGAGTAGATCATAGGAGTGTAATGCTAGATAATCTACTGATGGATTTACAACTGGGTGTAATGTTGGAAGGAGAAACCTGATGGGAAGAGATAGGTCACTGTGAACATAGCCTGGAATGGTATATATAAGTATCCCTCCTGTTGGGATCCACTTAGCTAGTGATGGTTCCCATGTGAAGAACCAAAAGCACAGAGCACTCAAGAAACACCCTAAGGCCACAGAGCACCTAAAAAAATGCACTGAGGACATGGAGTGTTGAAGGTAAACAGGTGTTCTAGATCCAGGAATACTGGGCATAAGAAGTGAGCTAGTTAAGGGGCATCATATGACAAATGTATAAATTAACACAGTACAGTGGCTGAGCAGGCTCTTCCTTTCATTCAAAGGAAGGGCTCCACCTGAACCCAGTTTCTGTCTCTATCTTTATTTTCTTCATCTTTTCATTGTTCTTCCTCTTGGGAACTTACAGAGTTCTTGCAGACAAGACATCCCTCCTCCCTCAATGGCTGATTCCTGCTTGCCACGCCATGCATTTTTTTGGTCACACACCTCTGCCATGCTGGCACACCTTGTAGTCAGCCAACTATGGACTACTCTGTACTTGTGAGCTAACATGAACCTTTCCTTCTTTAACTTACATGTGGTGGGAATTTTGTTCCAGCAATGTGAAAGTAACTAAAACATACACTTTCAGGGAAAATAGAGTGCAATCCCTTAAAAAAGAAATGTCACAATCAGAGGGGAAACATAGTGCAATCCCTCAAGAGAGAGACATTATGGTCAGAAGTATAGATTTCTTATGTGGTCTTGGGGGTGTTGTCAAAGTGGGTAATGCAGGATGTATATTTTTATTCTGTCATGCTACATGCCTGTCAGGCAACATTAGAAGACAAATGATTTATGTGTTTCAAATTGATATATGCTAGTCACCAATACTGCTGCTTCCTTCATAATAGTCATTTATAGGATGAATAAGAAGTACCAGAATTCTGGGAGGATGTCAGAGAAAGAATCTCTCTGAAATTTGCTGCCCAGACACTGGAATATAGCAATGAGAGGAAGACAAGAAGGAAATGGATCCTCTGGACCCAGGAAAGATCTGAAATGAGAATCAAAGGCCTTCGGCAGAGAAGAAAGAGAAAGAAACTTCAATGAAGAAGAAGAAAGTTGAGGGTGGTAACTTCTCTTTGAGTTGAGACTCATTGTATAGGAGGAGTGGTTCAAACCTGTGTACACAGTGATTGTTGGCAACCCCAGGGGCTGCCACCGAGAGATGCAGCACTGCAGTGAAGGAGTAGATGCTGTAGAATGCATTGGCTGGTGAGTGGAGAGGATTTGACCTTCCTGTGGGAGACAGAGATTGGCCATTTTGGAGAGCTCAGAACTCAGAACAAATACAGGCCCCATCTAGTGGTTCCCAGCTGAGTTCAAGCCTGCAGGATGAATAGGCCTGTTTCAGTCTCATGACCAGAAACCAGCCTCAATTTCAATGTAAATAAAAGGTACAGGCTTGCTAGGATTATCCCACACACCACAATAAAGTTACTGCTGGCTTGCTTGGATAAATCAACATAAATCTGAACTCTGTCTCTAAAAGTCATCTATCAGTGACAGCAGAGACAAACGTTGAAGCGGATATTTTTTCTCTTTTATTTTTTTCATCATTGCTTGATTTTGTTACTACATGAGTTTAAATACAGCATCTAGTTTTTTAATGGTTGTTCTGTTCTGTTCTTCCTTTTGTTTCTTCCTTCTCTCTTTCCCTCCTGTCTTCTGCAACAGTTTCCCAAAGTTTGATTGAGCCTCTTTTGTCTTCCAGCCTTGCTTCTAATCTCCTCCTATTCTTCCATTTCTCTATTTTTCCCACTGACCCATTTTAAATTTTCTCCCCTAGGGGTGAATTGGCATATTGAGGACTTATTTACTGCATACAATTTTCTAGTTTGTTTTAGATTTTGTTATATAACCACAAATCTAGTTCACACTATTAAAAATAGCAAATAAATGGTTACCTCATTTTGCATTTTCTAGACTGTGTTTGATGCTATAGTTATTGCTTATTGTACCACTTTAGCTAAAGTGATATAATTGTTCTACCCAGGTGTTCTTCTTGGTATACCATAACACAGATGGCCTAAGGCTCATAGGAAAGACTGTGGGTCAGTGCCAAAGAACAAGAAGCCAGGCTAAGTGGGCAGTAACTTCTCATTCCCAATAAATTTAAGAGGTAGGATCTGGCAAAATACTCAAAATCCAAAATCCAGCTGCACCTGCAAAATACCTTTGAGAAGTAGTCATGTCCTAAGGGCTCTAAATATTAACAATAAAGCTACTCACTATAGGCAATTTAACAAGCACCAACCCACGAATTAAAATTTTTAAAAATAGAGTATGAGAAGACATTTAAATAAGATGTAACTCTAGACATCTAGTTCACCAAAGACAAATCCAGGTGGCAATGATGTAAGACAATTCTAAACCTACTCATTGGGCTTCTCTGAAGTGGTAACAACAAAGCGAATGAAGCTGTAGGAAAAAAACCAAATCAGAAATAAGTTCTCAGATAATGACAGAAATGGTAAACACAATGAAAAACATGCTTACTGACTCTAGAGCAGATATAGATTTAAAAAAAAAAGAAGAGCTTCAGAAAATGATGGAAACCATGAATGCTCCACATAGGAAAGAAATGAAATCCATAAAACAGATTCAAACACATATCCAGGATACTAAAAACTCCACTGAAAGTATCCACAGCAGAATAAGACAATGTAAGGATAGAATTGCAGACAAAGAAGATAGACTTTCAGTTACTAAACATGAAAAGAAAGATTTCCTAAAAACTGCAAGGGACCAGACAGGCATGGTGGCCCATGCCATGGTCCCAGCACTCAGGAGGCTGAGGCAGGAGAATCATTGTGAATTCCAAACCATCCTGGGCTACAAAGTGTGCTCAAGTTGAGCCTCTATTGATAGTGAGATCCTGTTTCAAAAATAGAAATAAAACAGCAAGGGAACATGAAAAATCAATCCAACAAATGCTAGATGATGCAAAGAAGAATAACAAAATTGATTGGAGTAAAGAAAAAGCAAGAGACAGAACACATGGTATTAAAAAAAAAAAAACCTATTCACAAATGAGATGGCAGAAAAGTTCCCAGGCAGGGATTCCAGAAATTAAACACAAGAACAGAATATTAAAAGCTGTTACAGAGAAGAAACAAGTTACCCACAAAAGCCCATCAGAATCACAGCTGACTTCTCAATATAAATGCTCAAGTCAAGGAGATCTTGAAGTGAAGTATTTCAAGCCCTAAAATACAACAACATCCAACTCAAATTGATGTATGCCACAAAATTATCTTTCAAAATTAAGAAATAAGAATTTGCATGACAAAGAACACCTGAGTAAACTCATGAGCATCAAATCAGAACTACAAATTGTTCTGAAGGGTGTTCTCAAAAGAGATGATGAAGACTGCAGCTCCATGAACCCCAAACAAAATAAATCCATGAGAAAAAGAAAATAATTAAACAGAGGGGAAAAAAGGTGGAACCAACAACAGTTAAGAAAAATATAACAAGGATAAGTCAACACATATCAGGTATAATCATCAAAGTTAATGGTCTCAATAAAAAAAAAGTCCAGCAGAATGGATCAAAAACAAGATCCAACAGTATACCACATAAAAGAAACACATGTAGACCTGTATTCCACTTGGCACACTGGAAAGTGCAAGCAGCAATATCTAGCCCACAGAAGCTTTGGTATTTTGCTGGAAGACTGGTAAGACCCCACCCCACATCACACATCACTGGAGGATGCACCAGGAGGTCCCTCTGGGCCTACCTGGGCCCCAACCAGAGAATCCCAAGCTGAAGTAAGCTGCTTGCCTTTGGCCTAGCAAGCTGAAAGTGTGCACAACACTCTCCAGCCCACAGGGAAGCTTGGTGCTTTGCTCCTAGACTGGTAAGGCCCTGCCCAGCAATCTCACATGGCTGGAGCCATCTGGTAAGGTCTGTTGGAGGACCTCCACGCAACTGGGGAAACTCCCTGCAATAGAAATAGATACTTTCAACTCAAGAAAAAACTGAGACCTTGTATTTGGCTTTCCTAAAGGAATAAAGGACAATGACAAAATGAAAGAGCAAAATGCAATCTCAAACCTCTAGCCCATCCCAAGCAAGCCTAGGTGTAGAACAAAATGTAGGCCATATAGCAGAAACTCCTGAAATGATAGCAATTGAAGAAACAACTCTGGGAATCTATAAAAGAACTCAGACCAGAAATAATCTGCCAGGTAAAAGAAGAAATGATAAATGTAATGAAAGAAATGCTGAACACATCTAAAGAAGACACAGTTAAAAAATTAGAGGAACATCTCGGGAAGAGACAAGATGGCCAATCAGTGAGCAACAAAATACAAAGCCTCCCAGAAGAAACAACTCATATGCCAGAATAAAACACGCTGGAGAGACCCAGACAGAGGGAGATGGATCCTCTTGACACAGGAAGAAATTAAAACATAAAAAAGCTTGTCAAATACTTCAGGACTACAATTGAAACAGCTAACACTTATGGGACACAGCGTTTTCGAGGTGATCTGCCAAGTTTGCACCAGTTTGAATCTGTGCTGGCAGGCAGAGCCAGCCAAAATCATTCCTACCACCACTCACAGGAAGCACAGCAGTGCTGAAGTTGGAGATTGGTAAGCCCAATGGAGAGCAGAGCTGGTGAAGGGACCTTCATTAATCCATGGTCAGTTCTGGGAATGAGACTCCCCCCATGGGAAGGGTGCGACCAAATAGGCGACATATTGGAATTGGGCAGGAGGATCCTGAACTGGGAGTGACAGTGACTTCAGTTGGTTGCTCTCTCCCCCAGAGAAGATCCGTGGGATTTGCTTGGACTGGGCCACAGCCCTGGCCAGCACCAATGAGCCATCCCAAATTGATTCCCTGTGCCTAGCATGCACTAACTGGGTGAAGGCACCTGAAGTTTGGCTGGCTCAGTGGGAAGGGGCAGGTAAATGCAGCCACTGCTTACACCTCAATAACAAGAGCAGCCAGGAGAGAGCATAGGTCCCTTGCCAGCGTGCTTCAGAGGAAACATGGCCAAAAGGGAAGTGGGCTGGGACGTGCACTGTAACCTGCATGGAGGAAGCCAGGGCCATCACAGGAGAGAGAGGCAGGAGGAGGCCCTCAGCCCAGAACCCTGATAGCACTGATGCAGGAGAATGAGGGCAGCAAACACACATCAAACATGGCTTCAATGGACATTAAGAGATATCTTCAGGACCTTATAGGTGAGCTCAAAACTGAAATATTAAATCAGGTGAAGCAGGATATGAGTAGAGTAATAAAAGAAATGCTCTCAGCAAGCATCTCTCAGGATGATACAGATGGAAGAAGGGAGGAACACAAAAAAAGGAGAGAAACATTCGATAAAGAATATAAAGAAAATATAGAATACATGAAGCAGATTCAAAGAGACTATCAGGACATTTAAAACTCCTTTGAAAGCTGGCAAAATTCCTTAAAAGAAACTAAGGATAGACTATCAAAACTTGAAGACAAGTTTGCAATGTGTGATGATGAAAGGAAAGATCTCTTAAAAATAACAAGGAAACAGGCAGTAACAATACAAAGGCTAGAAGATGACAAGAGAATCTACAATTTAAGAATAAGAAATGTGAACGAAGAAGCAGGAACACATACAGGCAAATTACAAAGGCTATTCACAGAAATAATTAAGGAAAACTTCCCAAGTATGGGAAAAGAAAATGACATTCGGTTGTGTGAGGCACACAGAACTCCAGCCACCTACAACCAAAACAGAGCTACATCCAGACATATAATAATCAAGATACCAGAAATTCAATATAAAAACAGAATATTAGAAGCTGTCAAAGAAAAGAAACAGATTACCTATAAATGTAAGCCCATCAGAATCACAGCTGACTTCTCAACACAGACCATCAGATCAAGAAGAGCTTGGAGTGAAGTATTCAAAGCCCTGAAAGAGAATAACCTCCAGCCCAGATTGATGTATCCTGCAAAACTGTCACTAGAAGTTGATGGAGAAACAAGATGCTTCCATGACAAAGAGGAACTGGGAAAGTTTGTGACCACCAATCCAACCCTACAGAGAATTGTGAAGGACATTATAGAGAGAGAAAAAAAAAATACCAGGATTTTAGGAACAGTGGCAAAAAGGCCTCAATAAGTGGGGCAGGCAGTAGAATGGAGAAAACTAAACAAAGGCAGAAAAATAGCATAGCAGAAATGAGGCAGAGAAGCATAACTAGAAATTCTAACATAGATGGCCTTGATACGCTATACTGTTAATAGTGCACCAGGATTTAAAACCCACATTACTCACACTACTCTGCTTAGATATATTATATTCTGTTCCAGTCATCCTACCTGTACTAGATTTGAGGGCACAGACAGTAATCCTGAAAATAACAGGATATAGTACGGTAATCATCCTTAATTTCCTAGTAACTTAATCTAAAGCTCTGTAAAACCTACATGGTTTTACCATGACTGATCATAATCGAATCTGGTTTGTTGGATTGCTGTTTTGTATTGATAGATTTTATTCAAAGCAAATTACAAAGGCTATTCACAGAAATAATTAAGGAAAACTTCCCAAGCATGGGAAAAGAAAATGAGACACTAAAGAGATAGTATCAAGTCTGAGAGTATAGGCAACTGCACTTAAGATAACAAGATCCACTAGAATACACACTCTGGTTTGATTATTACCTGTCTTTGAAGTTTCATGCTGTCTACAATGTTTTATTTTACTAATATTGTTATTTACTGCTATGCTCAGTTATACGGCTATATTCAATCATGCCTAATGATATAGACATTCTATTGAAGATAATAAGAAACAACACTTTATAGATCATTATAGATCATCTTGTACTGTGGTTTTATGTGACTTTTTGGTTTTATGTTTTTATAGGAATTTGTTTTGTTTTGTCTTGTAGAGATTCATGCATGCATAGCTGTTTACACTCTTACTTTTTGACTATCTACTTTGTATGCTTTAATTTTGTAACTTGAACAACTATTTCTAAGAGGACAACATGTAATTTATTAACTAGTGATTTCTTATTGTTTATCTTTTTTTTGGAATTCTGTATTATCTCTACCCTTTACATACTTTTGTTTCTCTTTAAATAAAAAAAATTAGAAGAGCATCTTAAAAATATAGAAACTTTGAATGAACAATATAAGAAACAAACAGAATGCATGAAACAGATTCAAAAAGATATACAGAAAATCAAAAATTCCATCTAAAGTTGGCAAAACCACCCCAATGAAAGTGAAGATAGACTTTCAGACCTCAAAGACTAGATTGCAGCTAATGAACAGGAAAGGAAAGATCTTTTAAAAATAACGAGGAATCAGGAAATAACATTTCAACAGCTGTAAGATGATGCAAAGAAAAACAACATAAGATTATAGGTATAAACAAAAAAGAAGATGACAACACAAATGATACCAAGAGGCTATTTATAGAACTAATAGCTGAAAATTTCCCAAACATGAGCATGGAAACTGACATACAGATGAATGAAGCATATAGAACTCCAAATAGCCATAACAAAAATAAAACTACATCCAGACATATAACAATCAAACATATCAGATATCAAACATAAGAACAGAATGTTAAAAGTTGTTAGAGAGAAGAGGCAGATCACTTATAAAGGAAAGCCTATCAGAATCACAGCAGACTTCTCAACACAAACAATAAAGTCAAGAAGAGCATGGAGTGAAGTATTTCAGATTCTAAAGGAAAACAACTTCCAACCCAGACTGATGTAGCCTGCAAAACTATCCTTCAAAATCAATGGAGAAACAAAATATTTCCATGAAAAGTAACAATTGAAAAACTTCATGACCACCAAACTAACCATGCAAAGAATACTGCAAGACATTCTAGACAGACCTAGGCAAAAGTCACTAAACAAGGCAAACAATTAAACATAGTGGAAAGTTTAAGAATCAACAGCAGAAAGATAACATGTCAAAAATAAACCAATGTATTTCAGTTATAACATTAATTTAAACTGCTTCAAATCACCAATTGAAAGAAATAGACTGGTAGAATGGATCAAGTAAAAACATCCAACCATATGCTGTATACAAGAAACACATCTAACCCAAAAAGGAAACTCATAGACTGAAAGTCAAAGGATGGTAAACAATACTCCATGGAACAGGACCCCCCCCCAAAAAAAAGCAGTGGTAGCCATTCTGTTTGCAGATAATCTGGACTTCAAACCTAGAATGATCCAAAGAGATAAAGAAGATCACTACATACTAGTTAGGGGAAAACTTCAAGAGGAAGACATACCAATCTTAAATATGTATGCACCAAATTTGGGAGCACCCAGCTATACAAAACAAATATTAATACAAGTGAAAAATGAAATAAGCAATAACACAATTATAATGGGATACATTAACACTCCATTGACACAAAGAGACAGATCAACTAGACAGAAAATCAGCAAAGAAATAACAGAACTGAATCACATCTGGAACAAATGGACTTGGTGGACATATACAGAGTGTTCCATTCAAAAACATCAGAATATACATTCTTCTCAGAAGCATATGGTACATTCTCTAAAATAGACCATATAGTAGCCCACAGAACATGCTTAAGTAAATGAAAAAAATTGAAATTATCCTATGCATGTTATTGGATCATAGCACCGTGAAACTAGAAATTGACAGAAGAAACTGAAAATACCCCATAAACACATGGAAATTGAATAATACACTCCTGAGCAATCAGCGAGGCACAGAGGAAATTAAAGAAGAAATGAAACAATATCTACAATCAAATGAAAATATAAAAACAACTTACCAGAAGCTGTGGAATGCAATGAAAGCAGTCCTCAGAGGAAAATGTATTGTGGTGAATTCCCACATCAAGAAAACAGAATGAACACAAATAAACAACCTGTTTATACTATACCTCAAACATCTAGAAAAAGAAGAGCAAGCCAAGCCCAAAGGCAAAAGAAGGGAAGAAATTATAAAGATCAGAGCAGAAATCAATGCAATAGAGACTAAGAAAACAATACAAAGAATCAATGAATCAAAGAGTTGGTTCTTTGAAAGAATAAATAAAATTGATAATCCCCTAGCTAACCTTATTTTACAAAGGAAAGAAAAAACTCAAATTCATGCACTAAAGAATGAAAAGGGTGAAATCACTACAGACCCTGCGTAAATACAGAAGATATCAATACCTATTTCGAAAACCTCTACACTCATAGGCTTGATGACACAGAAGAAATGGACACATTCCTAGAAACATATGAATTACCAAAGGTGGATCAAGAAGATGTAAAACTGCTGAATAACCCAATTTCAATTAATGAAACTGAAAATGTAATTAAAACCTTACCAACAATGAAAAGCCCAGGTTCAGATGGATTTACTGCAAAATTTTACAAGAAATTCAAAGACTTCATGCCGACACTCCTCAAACTCATCAATGAAATTGAAAGGGAAGCAATTCTCCCTAACTCATTACTGGAAGCAATACCAAATCCATAGAAAGATCCAACAAAAAAGGAGAACTACAGATCAATCTCCCTAATGAACATAGATACAAAAATTCTCAATAAAATATTGGCAAATGGAATGCAACAAATCATCAAGAAGACTATACACCATGATCAAGTGGGTTCATCCCAGGAATGCAGGGATGGTTCAACATATGCAAATCAACTAATGTAATACACCATATCAATAGAGCCAAAAATAAGAATCATGTGATCATTTCTATAGATGCAAAAAAAGCTTTTGATAAGGTACAACACTCATTCATGGTAAGAACCTTACAGAAAATTAGAATAAAATTATTATATCTCAATATAATAAAACCCATCTATGATAAACCAACAGCTAGCATCATATTAAATGGCTTTTGATAAGGTACAACACTCATTCATGGTAAGAGCCTTACAGAAAATTAGAATAAAATTATTATATCTCAATATAATAAAACCCATCTATGATAAACCAACAGCTAGCA